>CAUDMG010001147.1:5725000-5737500 GCA_958450375.1 Homarus gammarus
ACTACTGTCACGTGTACATTTAAACATATACAAACCAGACAATCCTAACTTAGGCAAATACTGAGCTAATAACGGGGGGTTACTACAGAATAATATAGTTACCCCTAAAGTGTGTTTCATGATACCGTTTTCTTTAACCCCCCCTCCCACCCCCTCCCACCCCCCTCCCACCCCCCTCTCTCTGTTCCCCTTCCCTTTACGAAATCACTACAACCTTGGCAACAGTTCGTAAATTTAGAGGAATTTGAACCAAAAGTTTATCACGGGGACCTTGTCACATGCTGATTAGTCTTAACAAGTTTGGTGCAAATGTGTAAATCATTTATGGGGTTATTTTGGGGATAGACAGACAGACAGACAGACAGACAGACAGATAGAGAGACAGACAGATAAACAAACATACACAGAACCGATAGACAGACAGATAGACAGACACCAGCTCTGAGTAAGGTTGAAAAAGTTTGCCCATTGTCTAAAATATTAATAATGATCAGAACAGAAACTTTTGTGCATAGACGAAAATTGTGTACACTCACGCACACATGTAGACTTTTCATATAATTTGACGTACATATAAACACGCACACACCTGCACGCACATACAAACTTCACACACACACACACACACACTACCTCTTCAGTGTGGTAAACCCTCTCTCTCCCTCACCCCTACCCATTCCTCACCCCTACCCCCCTCCATCACCCCTTCCCCCTCCATCACCATCACTCCTTTCCCTTCCCTCACCTTCACTGACTCTTCCTCACCCCTTCTCCCCCCCTCCAACACAATCACCTCCCCTACCTCCCCTACCCCCCCTACCCCTCCTCCCCTACCCCTCCTCCCCTACCCCTCCTCCCCTACCCCCCACCACCACCACCATTAAACTATCTCCCCCACAACGCTTAAAGAATTGCCTTAGACTTTAATCTCTCTCTCTCTCTCTCTCTCTCTCTCTCTCTCTCTCTCTCTCTCTCTCTCTCTCTCTCTCTCTCTCTCTTGTCTCTCTTTGTCTCTCTTTGTCTCTCTTTGTCTCTTTGTGTGAGATAATGTATTTACCTAACATTCACTGAGGTGTATTATTACTGTATTTTCTTCAAGTTCCTCATTGTATTATCTGTGAGTACTGTATTATTACTGTATTTTCTTCAAGTTACTTTATACTGTAATCAATAATTCCTGTATAACGTTGTATTCCATAGAGTTACTGTATGGGGCTTGTATTTTAGTATCTGGGTTAACTGTATCGTTAACTGTATGATTATTGTATTTAATGTAGTCGCTGTAATTACGATGTAACTACTGTAAAATTAATGTTTTTTATTAGTAAGTTAACTGCCAACACCGGTGGTTTAATGGAGGGTAATGGGGGTAATTAAGGGGTAAAGGGAGGTTATGGGGGGGTCGTTAAGGGGTAAAGGGGTGATTATGGTTGAAGTTAAAGGGTTATTATGGGGTTGTTAGGTGGTTAAAGGGAGCAGTTAAGGGGTAAGGGTGAGATTAAGGGGTAAGAAGGTTTTTAGGGTTAAAGAAGAGTTAAAGGTGATGTTAAGGAGTTGAGAGTCTTCGGGGATATGGGGAAAGGGTGTTGGGAGGGGGGAGGGAGCATCTCTCTAAGGGGAAGGGAAGACGATGGATGATAGTTGAAGGGTGATCTCTTTAAGGGGGAAGGGGGGTGAAGGGAAGGGATTAGGTGATTGTGAAGGGAAGGAAAGGGAAAAGAAGAGAGAAAAGGAAGAGAAGGAAGGAAGGGAAAGGAAAAATGGAAGGGAATGAAATGAAATGGAAACGAAGGAAAGGAAAAGGGAAGAGAAGGAAGGGAAAAGGGAAGAGAATGAAGGTAAAAGGGAAGAGAATGAAGAGGAAAGGGAAGAAAAAGATGGAAGGGGAAGGAAATAATATGAAGGGAATAAAGCAACGGGACGAAGGCAGGTGAGAACACATAAAGCGACCAAAAGGTAAATTTCTCGTGAGTGTTGGTCCACCTGGGCTGAGCTTTTAGTGTGATTACTCCTGCTACCTCGCCACTGTTGTTTGGTTGTTTGTGTGTTTGTTTGTGGTGGTGTGTGTTTGTTTGTTGGTGGTTGGTTGCTTGGTAGGTGTGTGTGTGTGTGTGTGTGTGTGTGTGTGTGTGTGTGTGTGGTTAGTGTTTGTTTGTAAGTGGTGATGTGTGTTTGTTTATGGTTTAAAGGTGGTTTTTATTTGTTTGTTTGTTTGTGGGTGATTGTGTTTGTTTGTTTGTTTGTGTGAGAAGGTGTAATTTGTTTTATGTTTGGAGTTTTGTTGTTTTTATAAGTGTTTGTTTGCTTGTATTGGCTGTGTTTTTTTTATTGTTTGTTTCTCTGTGTTGGTGATATTCTTTATTATTATTTCTTGTTTGTTTGTTTGGAAATGGGATATGTTATTGTTTGTTTCTGTTTGGTTAGTGACTGTGTTTGTTTTGTTTAGATGTTTGTTTGTTTGGATGTGCGTTTGTTTATTACCCTACTTAAGAGATCAGGTGTGCTTGACCTTTACCTGCCTCGTTAATTACCTTAATATTTGGGTTAATTTAGTTGACCTTTGACATTATTAAAAAAGTTCAGAATGTATTTGACTGACTGACTGACTGACGGACTGACTGACTGACGGACTGAATGACTGACTGACTGACTGACTGACTGACTGATTAACTAACTGACTGACTGACTGACTGACTGACTGACTGACTGACTGATTAACTAACTGACTGACTGACTAACTAACTAACTGACTGACTGACTGACTGATTAACTAACTGACTGACTGACTGACTGACTGACTGACTGACTAACTAATTAACTGACTGACTGACTGACTGACTGACTGACTGACTAACTAATTAACTGACTGACTGACTGACTGACTGACTGACTGACTGACTGCCTAACTAACTAACTGACTGTCTGACTGACTGACTGACTGATTAACTGACTGACTGACTGACTGATTAACTAACTGACTGACTGGCTCACTGACTGACTGGCTGACTGACTCACTGACTGACTGACTAACTAACTGACTGACTGACTGACTGACTGACTATCTGACTAACTAACTAACTGACTGACTGACTGACTGACTGACTGACTAACTAACTGACTGACTGACTGACTAAAACTAACCCAGTGAGATGTATGCCTCCTCCTTTCATACTGTTGCCAGACGTATGAGTAAAACACACACACACACACACACACACACACACACACACACACACAGAGGTAAAATTTAAGTATTAGTAAGTAAAGAAAGTGTTGAATAATATATATAGCTAGCTGAGTGTACTGTACCGTGTTTGTGTCAGCTGTGTAATGGATAAATGCAATTAAAGTTAAGTCGAAAATCATGGAGTTGTTTGTGCCCTTTAGTAGTACAGGTGAAATGAGTGTGCTTATGAGTACATTTATGAGTACATGTTGTATTTTGGTACTCAGTGTGGAGATCTTTAGTGGTGGTGGTGGTGGTGGTGGTGGTGGTGGTGGTGGTTGTGGTGGTGGTGGTGGTGGTGGTGGTGGTTAGTACACTGAGAATTAGGACACAGTACATTAGTTCAGTACATTAGTACATTGAAGATTTGTACACTTAATATTAGTACATCATGACTACAGGACCGCCGCTAAGAGAGTTACAGGATTACAGGTGACAAGAGCCTCAGCTGATGCTAATTACCTGTATAACACCTGTAGACTCAGGCGTTGTAAGGTATTTAGTCAGTCACCTGTTACAGTCAGTGGTGTGAGTTCAGTACTGTGAAGAAAAACATCGCCAACTCGAGCAATCAGTTGCGTCTGTCGTTCCCCTGTAATAACGCGTCTATGGAAATTACGCCAAACGAGCATATGTTCGCCCACCTGCTGCCTGCACTGGCACTTATTCTATTGGCATGAAAACCAGAGAGTGTTGCAGTAATTGTTTGTTGTGAGAAACTGTGTGTGTGTGTGTGTGTGTGTGTGTGTGTGTGTGTGTGTGTGTGTGTGTGTGGAGGCGGGACATACAAACCTCCGGGGTCATCCTCCCGTGTTTCACTTCCCCCACACTCCCCGGTTGGAGGACGAGGAGGAGGAGGACGAGGAGGAGTAAGAGGAGGAGGCGGGGGGGGGGGGTGTAGGAGGAGGCGGTCAACTAATCGTGGTGAGACTCTCTGGGTGTATGTTTACATTGTCTTACACACACACACACACACACACTGGTACTCTACGCCTCTTATTTATTGTTAAAACCCTTATATAATGTTTCTACCCACACCCACCAGCCCACACCCACCAACCCACAACCACTAAACCTCACCTACTCCCCATCCACCACGCATCAATCCAGACCCATACACACACTACCAACCCATGGTCACTAGCCCACACCCATGTACTATACTTGTCATCACCTCACTAAGGCCCCTCCCTCCCTTCCACCCACGCCTTGGCCACCACGCCCTCACACGAGCGCCACGCCACCACTACCAAACATGTAATTAGGTATAATGTGAGTGGTGGACGCGGGGGTGGGGGGGAGGGGGGTGAGAGGTGGTGAAGGGTAGGTGAACCAACCCTTGTGGGGGGGGGGGGGGGGTAGAACACATACACACACACACAGCAGAGGATCATCCACCTTCTTTCTCCTCTTGAAAACCAGATGTTGTGTTGAGGACATTTTAAGGAGTTACTCACTCCACCTCTTCCTTCATCCTGCCAAACGTCCTTCCTCATCTCCTACCCCCTTGGCCCTCTGAGGTCCTCCTAAAACCCTCTAAGTCTCCTAGGTCCGCCTGGCTTTCTCCTAGCGTCCCCATAGATTATTAATATCTCTTAAGAGTCCCTTTAAAATCCCACGGGTGTCCCCTTAGACCCCCTGTCGTCCCCTTAGTGTCTCTTGGCGTCCAATTAGGTCGCCCTAGTGTGTACTTAGGTCCCCCCTGGCATCCCCTTAGATCCTCTTGGCGTTCTCTTCGTGTCCTTCTGGCATCCCCTTTGTGTCCCCTGGCGTGCCCTTAGGTCCCATTTGAGTCCCCTTAGGTACCACTGGCTTCACCTTAGGTTCCCTTAGTGTCCCCTGTCGGCCTCTAGTGTCCCGGACGCCCACACAGTGTCAGGTCTCCTGCGGCGTCACCCTCAGGTTGTGGTGAGGGTGGCGGTGTGGGGGGCAGTGTAATCCCGAGTGGAGGGAGTGAGGGAGGGGTGGAGTGAGGGAGGGACTTAAAGAGGGAGTGAGGGAGTGAGGGAGGGACTTAAAGAGGGGCGGGGGAGGGTATGGCAGAGAGAGAGAGAGAGAGAGAGAGAGAGAGAGAGAGAGAGAGAGAGAGGGGGGATTTAAAGAGGGAGTGAGGGAGAGAAGGAGCGAGGGACTTAAAAAGAGGGAGTAAGGGAAAGACTTAAAGGGGGAGTGAGGTAGGGAGGGAAGGAGGGAGGGAATTAAAGAAGGAGTAAGAGAGGAGAATCTTACAGTCAGCATCATCGAGAAAACTTCAAGAGTAACATCAGGGTTAAAGTGTAGCTAGTGGAGGGTTGAGGAGGAGTGTCAGATGTCGCCAAGTCGTCTAATGAGGTGAACGAGGGTGGTAATGACCTCTTGCGGTCTGACAAATCGTCTTCCTTTTTCTTTCCAACCAAGTGTGCAGCTGACCAGGACCCACCACACACACACACACACCCTCCCTCTCCCCGTCCCTGACCGTCTGGGAGGGAGGGGGGAGGGAGGAATGGGAAGGGGGTGGGGGGGGACGCTACAGACCCTGGGCACGAGACCACAGAAGGACAAACATTGAGGGAGGTCGTGGTCTAGGGCAGGGTGAGGAGAGAGAGAGAGAGAGAGAGAGAGAGAGAGAGAGAGAGAGAGAGAGAGAGAGAGAGAGAGTCTATATACTGAAGAAGAAATAGGATGTGTGCTGTATTCCCTCCCGCCTTTGTCAGCATGTCCCTCTGTGTCCCTCTCTGTATGCTACCCTGTCCTTGTCTGTCTCTATGTTTGTATCTGTCTATCTGGGCAACTGACAGGGAGGGGGGAGGGGAAGGGGAAGGAGAGGGGAGCGAGAAAGTGGAAGAGGACAAAATGCGGAAGGAAGAGGAGGAGGAGGAGGAGGAGGAGGGAGCGAAAACAGGAACACTCAAGCAGTTAGCAAGAGATGAATGTGGATGTTGCCGTTTTTAGACTTGTCCCCCCTCACCCTTACTCTCAACCCTTGTACCTCACTACTTCTCTTACCCTTCACCACTCACCCCTACCCGTATCTCTCACCCATTCCTTTACTCCTCTTCTCTTCCCTTACCCCTCACCCCTACCATCGGCCCCTTCCTCTATTTCCCTTACCCATAACATAATAGAGCCCCCCTCTCTCTCTCTCTCTCTCTCTCTCTCTCTCTCTCTTTCTCTCTCTCTCTCTCTCTCTCATCGTGCCTCGCCTCGACCTTCCACATATACCGGGTGGCACTTCACGACACCTACCACCCTCTCTGTCTCCCCGCCAGCCAGGCACCACAGGGACAGTTTGTGGTGAGGTGGCACGTGGCACTCCTTCCCTCCATATATTCCCGCCTCACCCTCGGTATGGCACTAACGATGGGTCACTCACTACCTTGCTCTGCTGCCTCTGCCACACGAGCCCTCCTCCTGGTGGTGGCGCGTGGCCCTCGGCAGGAAGTTCTTGGTGGTGGTCATGGCTAGGTTTTCTCTGTTTTGTTTGAGTTTTTAATGTGTTTTTTTGGTCAACCACAAACTACAGGATTACAGGTACAGATACAGTCGCCGTGTAAATTGAACCTGTATTTATTATCTGTGTTGTTCTCTAACTGTTAAAAAAAAAATGGTTTGAATTGGTCGTTTGGGAAGCCAGATGTATTGGGATGATAGAATCTAGAAGGACAATTAAAATCTCTTGGACTAACGATCGCATTAAGTCTCTATAATCGTCTCTAGATAACAAATACACCCAGTGTTTATACTTGGCCACATAACGTTAAGAAATTACCATACAAGAACTTCACAAATACAAAATGTTTATGTTAAAAATAAAGTCGTGTCGATACGTTGCCACAGCACAAAGAAAATGGACAAGTAAACAAAATACCATTAAAATAAATACACAAATGTAAACAATACGAAGAACAAATGAAGTGAGAGAGAGAGAGAGAGAGAGAGAGAGAGAGAGAGGCTGTGGTCATAACAACAGTAGCTGGTCGTGAAGGAGAGTGACCGGAAGTGGTGAGAGTGGCGCCGCTGCTCACTTGAGTCGTCTGAGACACTCCTCTCTCTCTCTCTCTCTCTCTCTCTCTCTCTCTCTCTCTCATTTCCTCCTCTCTCTCTCTCATTTTCCTCTCTCTCTCTCTCTCTCTCTCTCTCTCTCTCTCTCTCTCTCTCTCAAGCACATTCTATCTATCTCTCTCATTCCCCCTCTATGTATGTATGTATGTATGTACAGTATGTATGTGTCTGTCTTTCTGTCTGTCTGTCCATCTCTCTCTTGTCTCCTCCCCATTTAACTCTGCTGACCACTCTATTTAATGACCATAACTACCTCTTTAACGACCCCCTGGTAGTGTATTGGTCACGTGTCCTGTCGTTGTCATGGTGACCTCTAAGGATTTATACACGTCTGGTTCTCGTCTCGTAATGTTCTCAGCTGGTGCAGTCTTGTTCAGGTGGTTCTTTTTGTCATCTGTTGTTAGTTGGTATTGTACATGAACCTCGTTGTGCCATCTGGGTGGTGTGGGTTCGATTCTTGCACAGGGCAGTATGTGTGTGTGTGTGTGTGTGTGTGTGTGTGTGTGTGTGTGTTTGTACATGTATGAACGTTCTTTTATAATGTCAGACGAGATTGACTTAATCTAACGTATCACAGGGAAGTTAGGTTAGATTAGGTTAAGTTACGTTAATTTATTCTAGGTATGAACAGGTTGAATTAGGTTAAGTGTCTTATTTAAATCTTTTTCACTCTTCACGAAACAAAACAGTATCATTTTACAACAATTCTATTCGTCAAACTCCCATCCCTTACTGGACCACATCTGGCCACGGGAGGAGGACGACTAATCACCAGACTCTCGCAGCCAATATTTGAGAGGGGCAGTGGTGGCTGTGAGGAGCTGCTGTTGCTGCTGCCTTCAAAGTCCCACAAGACGAAACAGACGAGGAGGAGAAATATAAGCTCTCATAGATCAAAGGGAGGGGTGAACACGTGAACAATGTGGAAGGGAGAGAGGGAGGGAGGGGGTGGCGGTGGAGGAGAGGGTAATGATGGGGATGGGAGGGGTAAGGTAAGGTAAAGGAAAGGGAAGGGAGAGAGGGAGGGAGGTAGGGATGATGATAGGAAAGTGAGTAAGAAAGAGAGAGGGTGGGGGGTGGGATGGTAAAGGAAAGGGGAGGGATGGTGGTGAAGGGAAAGTTAGGGCTACTGACGAAGGTAGATATAGGCTAAAGGGGAAGGAAGTGGTGATGGGGTTTGGGGTGGGAAGGGAAATGGGGAGATGATGGAAGGTGAAGAGAGAAGGTGAGAGTGAAGGGGGGGAGAGCAAGAGTAAAAGGTGGAAGGTAAGGGTGAAAGGGGGAAGGTGAAGATAAAAGGAGGAGAGGAAAGAGTCAAGGGAACTAAAATATCTCATCTCAGTGCAAAACATTATACCAGTTGTTGATAATTTCCCCTATCATAAAACTTAACAAAAAACCAATAACTCTTAACACTAAACACACCATCATCATCATCATCATCATCATCATTTAGCTAGACACAGCCAAGAAAGAGGACAAAAAATAATGAAGAAGACTCGCACACAACCTACGCCTCCTTCCACCTCAACTCGCCGTGGTTGGAGGGAGAAGGCTGGCGTAGTTATTACATAATTGATACAAAGTAAATCTGTCGGTCGAGGTAGTACCATCTCCGTGGCCTGCAGTCAGTCACCCTCAGCCCTTCCTCAAATAAGACTCAGGCCAGCTGAAGCCGCCAGCCAGGCCCGCGCGCCCGCTGGCAAAAAGCGCGGGAAAAATATGTAAACAAACAAAAAATTAATTTACGCGGGAAAGCGAGTTTCAAGAGTGGGGTGGAAGGAAAAAAAAAAATTACAAGATGATGACTCTAATTAATTGGATTTATTAATGAGTAATTACGTTCAAGGAATTGGAGGAATGAATTAACGACGGTGTGGCAGAGGAGAGAAGAGGAGGAATTTATATGAAAAGTTGGAATGATAAGAGGAGCAAAAAGAAAAAAAAATGATGATAAAGCCTTAATTAGACTCATAAATTAATTATCATGTTTACAGAGTGAAAAAAAAGAATTACGATTATGTAGCAAAGGTGGAGATAATATGTAGTTGAAATAGACTTTGTGTGAAGAACCGGAGGAATAATAGAGTAAAGTTGAATGGTAAGAGTTGACAGCTGCGATGGAGAAATTGTATAGATCAAAAAAATAATTAGAGAAGTGAAAGAAAATAGAATAAGAATTAAACGATAAATGATGAAATGGAGTCGAGGTGAAAATATAACTTTGCAAAAATAATAGAAAACAAAAACAAAACGTATGTGTGTGTGTGTGTGTGTATGGAGATGGACACACACACACACACACACACACACACACACACACACACACACACACCAGGAAGATTGAAGCAGAGCAAAATAAAGAGAAAAGAGAAAATGTGAAATATTAAAAAAAGAAAAGAAAAAAGAAACATGTAGAATATGAAATACCGACACAGGCAGAATTAAATATAGAAAAAGAAATAACGGAAAGAGAACATGAAAGGTTGAGAGAGAGAGAGAGAGAGAGAGAGAGAGAGATCGGTTATACCACGAAGAACTTAAATACATAAAGGAAATACAATTTACTTAAGTGTTGGTAAATATATAGGAAACTGTTTTGTAACCTGGAAATAATATGTATGTCTAGTTACAGCACACACACACACACACACACATATACATATATACACATTCAGAAATACATGCGCATACACACATAAAAAGGTCAATGCCAGGAGTTCTTGATTGCTCGTGCTGGCGATGACGTTGCAGGTCAGCGTCAGGCGTTCTTAACTGCTCGTGCTGGCGATGACGTTGCAGGTCAGCGTCAGGCGTTCTTAACTGCTCGTGCTGGCGATGGTGTTGTAGGTCAGCGTCAGACGTTCTTGAGTGCTTGAACTGACGACGGTGTTTACTTCGGGACAGGTAGTAACGAGGTGCTCTCAGGTACAGTTTAAGGACTGTTAGTCAGCTGTTGATCACGGACATAAATCACGGACAGGTTTGAACGTATTTACCAGCTGTTTGGACGTCAGCTAGTGGCGGGTCAGTCATACATCTTCATTATACTGTATATAGAACCTCTCTCTCTCTCTCTCTCTCTCTCTCTCTCTCTCTCTCTCTCTCTCTCTCTCTCTTAGTGAACAATTGTATTCAACTCTAATGCGTTATCCATCTATGTATTTCATCCATCCATTCCAATCATCTACGTACTTCACTCATCACTCTACGCATCTTTATTCATCTACGTCCTTCATTCATCACTCTATCCATCGTTTTCATGAGTCAGAGGCCAACACAATACGCGGCGCCTCACAATGCCTTTATCGAGTCTTGACTGTAGCTTGATGGGCGTGAATCTGCCGTAATGAAGGCCGGAAATTTGAACGAAAAATGCACGTGATGTAAAATTGAGAGAGAGAGAGAGAGAGAGAGAGAGAGAGAGAGAGAGAGAGAGAAAATTACACGGAGAAAACTGATTAAGGAAAGGGTGATGTGATTAAAAAGAGATAGAGATAATTAAAGAAAGAGAGAGGAAAGAGAATACAAGTAGTCACCTTACAAGAAATTACTTCAAGGACGACACCTATACCTCCTCCCTTTACCTCTCCCCTTTACTTTCCCCCTTTACCTCCCCCCTTTATCTCCACCTATTACCTTCCCTCTTTACTTCCCCTCTTTACCTCCGCCCCCTTACCTTCCCCCTTTACCTCCCCCCTTTACCTCCTCCCTTTACCTCCCCCCTTTAGCTTCCCCCTTTACCTCCAGTCCATCACCCTTATTTTTTTAATCTTGACGAAGGGAGGACAAACTCGACGGTGGCTACACACACACACACACACACAAGCAGCGGGCGTCGGGGCTGAACCTACCGTACCGAATTAATCACGAAGCGAGAACTGGGGAGGTATTCTTTTGGTTGATTACATGTGAATCTACGGCCATTCTACTCCACCAATCAGATCTGTTCATTGAAGACACCTCCCTCCCTCCCTGTCTCTCTCTGTCTCTCTCTCCCTCCTTCCCTTCCTCCTTCCTTCTCTCCCCCCCCCCCTTCCTCCTTCTCCCCCCCTCTGTCTCTCCGTCCCTCCATCTCTTAGTTTCTCTTACTCCTCCTCCTCATCATCTCCCTTTTCTTCTCCTCCTCCTCCTACCTTTCCTCTTCCTCTCTCTCGATCTCTTCCTCCTCCTCCTCCTCCTACTTTTTCTCCTCCTCTTCCTACACTACTACCACTACTACTATCCCACTTCCCCCTCCTTGGCGTCCTCCTTCCCCCATCCTCCTCCCCCCTCCTCCTCCTCCTCCTCCTGCTCCCCCCTCCTCCTCACCCCTCCTCCTCTTCCTCCTCCTCCTGCTCCTCCTCGTCCCTCCTCGTCCCTCCTCGTCCCTCCTCCTCCTGCTCCTCCTCCCTCCTCCTCCCCCCTCCTCCTCCTCGTCCCTCCTCCTCCGTCCTTCCCCTCCTCCTCCTCCTCCTGCTCCTCCTCCCTCCTCCTCCCCCTCCTCCTCCTCCTCCTCCTCCTCCTGCTCCTCCTCCTGTTCCTCCTGCTCCTCCTCCTGCTCCTCCCTCCTCTTCCTCCTCCTCCTGCTCCTCCTGCTCCTCCTCCTCCCTCCTCCTCCCGCCCATCGTGTCGGAGAAGAATGTAATCGTCGTTCGTTCAGGCGGGTTCTTGCCTCATTTGGGCTTCGCTTAAGAGAGTCGACAGCGCGTGAGTAAAACTTTTTATTTATTTTTTTCTCTTTCTCCCCGACACAATTTTCGCCTCATTCTCTCGCCTCATTCTCTTGCCTCATTCTCTTGCCTCATTCTCTCGCTTCAGTCTCTCGCTTCATTCTCTCGCCTCATTCTCTTGCCTCATTGACTCGCTTCATTCTCTCGCCTTATACTCTTACCATATTTTTCGCTTCATTCTCTCGCCTCATTCTCTCTCCTCATTCTCTCTCCTCATTCTGTCTCCTCATTTTCTCTCCTCATTCTGTCGCCTCATTCTCTCTCCTCATTCTCTCTCCTCATTCTGTCTCCTCATTTTCTCTCTCCTCATTCTCTCTCCTCATTCTCTCTCCTCAATAGTGACAATCTCTGATGATGTTTTCTAAAAAAGTCGACGTTTTGTGATTGACTATTGATTGACAGAGCAACGACTTTATTTACTTTCATTTTTGTTCTTTTATTTTTTAGGTGAGGTGTTGGTTGGTTGGATGGTTGTTTGGTTGTGTGGTTGTGTGGTTGTGTGGTTGGTTGGTTGGTTG
>CAUDMG010001147.1:5742500-5827500 GCA_958450375.1 Homarus gammarus
CACAGGACAGGAGCAGTGAATGAATCAGAGTGGCTCTAAACTAGGTAATGATGATGGCCTGACAGGTGTGGGGAGCAACTAGAGGTTTTTACCAGTAACCTAACCTAATGTACCTAACCCAACCTAACCTAACCTCACCTATAACTCGGCTACTTTATAAAAATCCTCTCACATATGTATATAAAATAAAACACAAAACTATACTCGGAGTCTAAAAACGTGGACGGTAGAACTAAAGAATATATTTACTATTTCTTCCTAAGGTTAAAAGTATCGAGTGAGGGGAGAGAGTGGAAATCAGAGGTGGTAGCGGTAAGTGGCGGAGGAAGGCGACAACACGCAAGTCTTCAGTCAGCTCGTTTAATACTTGTTGGCCCTTTACAACACTGGAACACGTCTCCTTCAGGTAGAGTAACGTATTGTACACCGCTCCATCTCTTTCTCCTCTTCTTTTCCACTTTGTCTTCTCTACTTCTTCCCTTTCCACCTTTCTCTTCTTCGCCATCTTTCCTTCCCTTCTTCCCTTTCCTTCCTTTTCTTCTTCTCTTCCACAATTTTTTCCCTTTCTTCCACCCCCTTCTTATCCTTATCCTTCCCTTTCTTTCCTCTACTTCTCTTTCCCCTTCTTCCCTATCTTTCCTTCCCACTTCCCCTTCCCCAATCCGTCTCCAGGTGCCATGTGAAGTGCCTTGAGAATCAGAATTTACGAAAGATGAAGGAGTAAGGGAAGGGTGGGGTGACGGGAAGGAGAAAGGGGATGAGTTAAGGGGTAGGAGAAAGGGTGAAGTGAAGGGGAGGACAATGGTGCGAGGTGAGAGGGGGGAGAATGGGGTCAGGTGAGAGGGAGGAGAATGGGGCGAGGTGAGAGGGAGGAGAATGGGGCGAGGTGAGGGGGAGGAGAAAGGGGCAGGTGAGGGGGAGCAGAAATGGGGGTCAGGTGAGGGGGAGGAGAAATGGGGGTCAGGTGAGGGGGAGGAGAAAGGGGGGTCAGGTGAGGGGGAGGAGAAAGGGGAGTCAGGTGAGGGGGGGAGAAAGGGGGGTCAGGTGAGGGGGGGGGGAGAAAGGGGGGTCAGGTGAGGGGGGGGGAGAAAGGGGGGTCAGGTGAGGGGGAGAAAAAGTAGTCTAGTATCTTTGTTTATATTCGTTATCCTTGCTATCTTATCCGGGTGATATCTCAAGTACCTTTTGGGTTAGGAAGCTGAAATCTAGTCACACCATTAACCAAATACTGAAGACTATTTTTACCTCAGTTTCATTCGTTTTTATACATTAGGATCGTTTACTAATCCATATATGATTCACAGTTAGATGCCAGAGAGTCCCAAGTGTACAGGGTATTATGCCAGCAACTGTACATGTTTTGTATTTAATATATTCATTATTGTATTTTAATTGTTTAGTAATGTATCTATACCTAGTCTCTACAGGTGTTAGTTTGTCTAAAGAAATATAAATACAGTAAACAACAACATTAACAACAACAACAGCAATCACAACAATCACAACCACAACAGCTGACAATAACCACAACCAATTCGTGTCCTTAGGGTCGCTGGTTCGTTCCCTGGTCATATACATTAAATGGCTACCTAACTTAACCAACCATCACTTACATTTTTTTTTTCAATTCATCTAAAAAAAAAAAATATAAATATAATCTAACTTACAAAAACATAAAAGAATCATTACATTAAATCAAATAAAAATGGATTAGTAAAAAAAAAACAAATAAACTCAAAAAGAATTGGATGGAATAGTGATTAATAACAACTGTACACTCAACCCTCAGAGCTGCAGGGAAACAGATCAAACTATTATTAAAAATATGAGTGATAGCCTCAACAAAAGTTCCCTTTACTGAAAAACGATAAAAAAAAAATATGAAATTAACATGATTGATAGATATATTACACTAACAAACCTTTTACGTATATAACATATTTTGCCTAGTTGTGATGTGTTATTTGGCGTGTGGAAATATTAAATAGAGTAGAGAATTTTGTACAGTGGTGTAATAAACAATGGTATTTAATTCTCTCTCGTGTGTTGATTAGGTGTGTGTGTGCATTGTGTGTTTTGTCTCCAATGTTCGCCATATATATTACCCAGTACTGTTTTAGCATTGGTATGGGGCCTCTCTCTCTCTCTCTCTCTCTCTCTCTGCCAGGGCGACACAAGGCCAGGTGTGTTTACGTAGAAGTACTTCACGTTATCGAGGAATGACTAGTCCAGTACCTCCTGTTGCCCTCACCTGGTCGGCTGTATCCATTAAGGTGACGAGTCTAGCCACCAAGGAGGAGGACGAGGAGGAGGAGGAGGAGGGGGTGGGGTAGGAGAAGAAGTAGAAGTAGTAGAATAAGTAGGAGGGGGAGAAGGGAGAGGATAGCTTAAGGGATAGGGAGAGTGAAGATGGATAGGGTAGGTTTTTATGGAAGGGGTGTATGTATGTATGTAATTACCCTAACGAACAGAGAAACGGACGGAGGAACAGAGAAACGGACGGAGGAACGGACAAACGGACGGAGCACCTGAACAACGGGGAGCTGTCCGTCGGGGTAGTTGGTCGGGGAACACCTGAACAACTTCATTAGAATCAGCGTCAATGGCCGTAACAGAGAGAGAGAGAGAGAGAGAGAGAGAGAGAGAGAGAGAGAGAGAGATGTTATGCCATGGATTGGAGCCCTTGAGAAAATGAAAGGGATAGAGCGAAAGAGAGATATTATAACTAAAGCGAAACCCTGGACAGAGAGAGAGAGAGAGAGAGAGAGAGAGAGAGAGATTCGTATTCATTAAAAAAAAAGGGGCGCCTCAAGTGCTCTCTACGCGTGTGTATATTTTCACGTGTTAGATGTGGGCAGTAAGTGGCTTGTGTGTTTGTGTGCAAGAGGAGGCGGACGGAAGAGGTTCTTAAACTGGGCGGAAAGGTTTTAGGCTGGGCGGAGGAGGTTTTAGACTGGGTGGAATAGGAAGAGGTGGGTGGAAATGCATTAGACTGGGCGGAAAGAGATTAAATTGGACGAAGAGGATTTAGGTTAGCCAAAGCAAGGACGGAAGAGGATTTAGACTGGACGGACGGATGGACGGAAATGTTCCTTCTCCCCTTCTGTGCTTCCCCCCTCCCCCACACCCTAACACCCATCTACCTCTCCCCCCCTCCCTCCCCCCCAGCCCCTACTCCTTCGCACGTCTGTATCTCGTCCCCCCTTCCTCCACGATGAGAGAGAGAGAAGAGAGAGAGAGAGAGAGAGATGTAAATGTTTGGAAGAGGAGAGAGGAAGTCAGGGGAGGGGAGGGAGAGGGAGGGTAGGTTGTTTATGTGAAAGAAGATGGTGGAAGGGTGAGTGAGGTGAGGGAGAAGGGAGGGTTTATGGAGTGAGGGAGGGTGTGGGAGGTGATGGTGAGGGAAAGTAGGTGAGGGGGATGTGGATACGAGATGGGTTATTAGTGAAGGAGCGTAGGAAGGGGAGGGAACGAAACGAAGGCGAAGGAGGTGAGGAAGGGAGGAGAAGAAACGAAGGAGAGGATGGAAGAGATAACGGAGGTGAGGGGAGGATGGGAGGCCACAGGACCACCCAGATCGAGGTGTAAGGGAGGGGGAGGTCGGTGAGGAGAGGGAGGGGGAGGGAGGGGGGATAAAGTGAGGGGAGTGAGAAGGGGGAGGTGGTGGTGGTGGTGGTGGTGGTGGTGGTGAGAACCTGGCGCTGACAAGAAACGGAAGTTCGCCTGGCAGTTCATTTTTTTGTGTATGTTGGTGAGGTGAGCTAAAAACCCTCCTCCTCCCCCTCCTCCCCATGACACTCTACCCGCTTCAGTTTACCCTGAAAATCGTCGCATAGAAAACGAACCAAAATAAACACATCGCTTATTCCACAAAAACATATAAACAGAAAGACAGCAATTCTTCCCCCCAACGTTATTCCCAAGCCAAGCGGAGGTTCGTCAAGCGTTAAATACCTCAAGTGGAGACACATCCCGCTCGAGCAAACAAAGCAAAAACTAACAAAAACAAGGAGAGAACTGGCTGACATCAACACACCAGTAACTGGGGATAAGTGAGACGAGGCAAAAAGCGCCAAGCGGGCGGGTTGGATCGCGCCGCTGGGGGTGTCTTGCCCCGCTAAGTGGCCAGATCACGCCAGATTAGCCTTCTCCCCCTACCCTCCCTTACTGCCAGGGGGAGGACGGGGGAGTAACTGGGGGGAGGGTGGAGATGGCACCCTCGTAGTAGATGTCAGCAGAGGAGAGGAGTGCCAGAAGTGTGTGTGCGGGTGGAGGGAGGGAGGGGTAGTGCATGTTGGGTGCCGGGGTGGATGAGGCACTGCGGTAGATGGAAGGGATGAACATGGCTGACAGGGTTATGAAGCACCGGTCACTAGGTCTTGGTTCTAGGTGCTTCAATCTGCCACAGGAAACAAAATGGGGAAAATATACTAAGCTTGACTGCTGCTGTACCTCA
Organism: Homarus gammarus; assembly: GCA_958450375.1. Classification (NCBI taxonomy): domain Eukaryota; kingdom Metazoa; phylum Arthropoda; class Malacostraca; order Decapoda; family Nephropidae; genus Homarus; species Homarus gammarus. The sequence continues at coordinate 5,746,957 of CAUDMG010001147.1, forward strand.
AGCTCCATGGAGATCTTTCTTTGTCTACAACACACTACAACACACTACAACACACTGTAACACACTACAACACACTACAACACACTGTAACACACTACAACACACTAACTCACTACAGCGACATCTACGCCACGAACGCGCTTTCCACGACGTTCACATTATTCACCAGTGCCTTGAGTGTACAGTGCACTATGAAGAGCCACGAATAAATCACTCTTCAGCTTACTATAGTGTGTGTGTGTGTCGTCGGGGTCGTAAGTTTGTCATTTATAATAATTGTTCCCACTATCATTCATTCCCATTAGTAAGTCCCTCTGTATTTATTATTTCCATTATGAATATAACTCTGAATTATTATTATTTTTATTATAAAACGGAGTAATGAAAGAATGCTATCAAAGAACACGTAAACCTTTCAAGCGCAGCCTTATCAAAATTATAAAATTCAACCCAAATAGACAAACGAGACAAGAAGCCCTAAGAGAGAGAGAGCTGTCTATCATCGTCAAATTACAACGCCTACCAACACTACCACTCCGCCGACCGCCATGTTTGACTTCATGAACCCAGTGTTTGTTTACCTACGGAAAGACAACGCCCTTACCCTTGTCCGATTCTTCGACCACTGACTTCGGCACATCTTGCACCCACGAAATTTCTTCCAAATCTCTTATTATTCAGATAAAAAAAAATTATATTAAAAATAATTCCTTCTTTGGTATATGCGAGGTGTAGAGAAGTATAGAAGGATTTAATGGACGGATTTAATGAGTTATTGTTGGTGATACGAAGCCAAAGGTTTAGGGATTGAGATGCAAGACATAAGATGAGAGACGGCTGCTGTGGGTCAGAAAAATCCCGAACAAGAAAATAAGTGTTAGAGACACTCCAGGTGCGAGAGAGAGAGAGAGAGAGAGAGAGAGAGAGAGAGAGAGAGAAGATTTGCAACGAATACTACTAGAAATAATGACCTTTAAATAATAATAATAATAATAATAATATTAATAATATGATAAAAATAATGATAATGATAATAATATAATAATAATAATAACTGTCATGTTGTCCACGTCTGTAAGTCTGTACATAATTACTGTTCTATGCTTTGGCCAAGTTGGAGTCTGACGGAGAGTTAGGTGCCGCCTCACAACTGCCACTACACTCGTTAACAAGGCGTAACGAGGTAGTCTGGCCAATCACTGCATTACCAACTCCACTTCCCTACCTCTCAAGAATCACTCCCATACACCTGCAGGATTATGTTAGGACCCATCACCCTCCTTCAGGCTTGCTGCTCCTTAATTAACTAATCCTCCTGAAGGTGTCGATGTCCCGCGGTCTTTGGGGGTGTGGAGGGGGGGGGGGGGGTTCAGGCTCTTTCCCCCTCCCTCCTCCCCCCCTCTCATCCTGATTTCAAGTTTTCAACAGCTGTAGGTCAGTGTACACGTTAGCCTGTGTGAGTGCAGTGTGTTACCTTACGTTTTTGAGTACAGTGATGGTTCTGCTATACACCTCCGTCTATATACTATACCAAGGCTTGACGACTCTTGTTCTTCATACGTCACCCAGGTTTGTTGTTGTATGTTTAATTCAGGTTAATGATATTATTTCTAGTCGTGTTCAGGTGCCATAGGTGTGTGTGGTTCATCTCGCTCGAATGACTTTGAGTTGGGGGTTTTTGTTTTTGTCTCAGGAATCATTGAGGGATTATCTACAATCAATATTATTCATTATTTCTTTGCTTCAGGTCCTGTTTATATGTGTTGTAATATTGTATTTAGTTCAGGGTTTAGATACGTATTTTTTTTCCCCCCTATTTGTCCCGTATCTTTACTTTGTTTTGGTTAGGTGACCATAATATAGTTCCATTTATAACGTAAGATCTTTTGTTGTGGTTAAGTGGGGGGAGGTAGGAGGTGGGAGGGGGGAGGGCTGTTTAGTAAATCCCTCCTTATATAATAATGTGGACGATATTTTTATTTTCGTATTTTATTTTATTTTTTACTCGTTTTTGTGTTGATGCGTCGCCTGGTTTACCTTGTATGGGATCACCTGAAGATTAGTCACCCCATTTAATTTATTCTGATGATTAAACATGTAGTAATTGATACCTGGGGAGGGGGCTAGGTTAGGTTAGGTTAAATTTGGTTAGGTTAGGTTAAATTCACTGACCGACTCACTCACAGACAAACAACAACACCTGATCACGGTGTTTATACCTGACATTGTTATTGACTGACTTACCAACTGACAGAGAATAAGAGTAACACCCAACATATCCCTCTTGTACCAATACCTTCACACACACACACACACACACACACACACACACAGATATATATGTATTTTGTATATTTTTGTCAACTTTTCAACCTCTACCGTTTCGTTGACCCCAGGGAATTGATATACTGTTTGGTATGGCTACAGTATATCCAACAATACATCCATTCATCCATCCTCTATCCTTGTCTCTCATCCATCCTCTATCCTTGTCTGTCATCCATCCTCTATCCTTGTCTGTCATCTATCCATCCATCCATCATGGTCACTCATGGATAGTGCTCTCTCTCCCTCTCTCTCTCTCTCTCTCGCTCGCTCTCTCTCTCTCCGTCCTCGCTTCCCCTTTCCCTCCCTCCCTTCCCTCTCCTCCATCCCTCCTTCTCCCCCCTCCCCCTTCTCCCCCCTTCCCCCCCTCACCCCTCTTCTCACTAAAGGCACCAATCACGAATATGGAAGCGGACAATAACAGAGATGAGAGGTGAAAGAAATAATAACAAGTATTTACATTTTAACAATAACAATACCGTATATATATAGAGTTGTTGATTTGTCGATGGTGGTAGTGGTGATGGTGGTAGTGGTGATGGTAGTAGTGGTGGTGATGGTGGTAGTGGTGGTGATGGTGGTAGTGGTGGTGGTGATGGTGGTAGTGGTGATGATGGTGGTAGTGGTGGTGATGGTGGTAGTAGTGGTAGTGGTGATGGTGGTAGTGGTGATGATGGTAGTGGTGATGATGGTAGTAGTGGTGGTGATGGTGGTAGTGGTGGTGATGGTGGTGGTAGTAGTGGTGGTGGTAGTGGTGATGGTGGTTGTAGTGGTGGTGATGGTGGTAGTGGTGGTGATGGTGGTAGTGGTAGTGGTGATGGTGGTAGTGGTGATGATGGTGGTAGTGGTAATGATGGTGGTAGTGGTGATGATGGTGGTAGTGGTGATGATAGCGGTGGTGAGAGTGGTGGTGGTGGTGGTGATGGTGGTAGTAGTGGTGATGATGGTGGTAGTAGTGGTGGTGATGATGGTGGTAGTGGTGATGATGGTAGTAGTGGTGGTAATAATGGTGGTGAGAGTGGTGGTGGTGGTGGTGATAGTGGTGGTAATGATGGTGGTCTTTAGTTATCAATGCGTATACCTATGTATGTCTGTCTGTTTATATATCCATCTGTGTCTGTATGTATGTCTGTTTATCTTCCTGATCGTGTATGTCTGTCCAGCTGTCTATCTGTTTGTCGATTTATCTATCCATCTCTCTCTCTCTCTCTCTCTCTCTCTCTCTCTCTCTCTCTCTCTCTCTCTCTCTCTCTCTCTCTCTCTCTCAGACACACTCATCCTCCTCCACACTACCTCCTCCTCCAAACTACCTCCTCCTCCACACTACCTCCTCCTCCACACTACCTCCTCCTCCACACTACCTCCTCCTCCTCCTCCTCCAAACTACCTCCTCCTCCACGCTACCTCCTCCTCCTCCTCCTCCACGCTACCGCCTCCTCCTCCTCCTCCAAACTACCTCCTCCTCCTCCTCACTACCTCCTCCTCCTCCTCCTCCTCCTCCTCCACCTCTCCTTCCACAACACGCCATCCTCCACCCACGCCTCTGATCACCAGGATAATTGTGTTATCTCAAGACGACGCCCACGCCTCCCGCCCGCCCCTCTCCCTCGCCCATCTTTCCCATCAACACCTCCAGAACCTCACGCTATTGTTTTCCTCCCGCCTCCCCTTCCCCCCTTCACCACTATAAAGCCCCCTCACCAATCTCCCGTCACCACCCCTCACCCATCACCACTACCATACCACCACCACCCCTCCTTCTCCCCCCTCACCACCTTCCTCTCCCCCCCCTTCACCACCTTCCCTTCTTCCCCACCTCACCACCCCTCACCCATCACCACTACCATACCACCACCACCACCCCTCCTTCACCCCCCTCACCACCACCCCTCCTTCTCCCCCACCTCACCACCCCCTCCTCTACCCCCTCACCACCACCCCATCAAAGCCTCAACCTCTAACCCTCACCATGCAAACTTTTTCTTCACCGACACCCAACTAACCCCTTCAATGTGTGTGTGTGTGTGTGTGTGTGTGTGTAAGGGTTAGCACCACCACCACCTGGATGTCTCTGCCTCTCTCCTAGATTTCTCGTGGGAGGTCCTGCCTTATGGGGGTGTGGAGGGGGGAAGGAGGGGGGTGGAGGGGGGGCAGGAGGGGGCAGGAGGGGGTGGATAGTTCCTTAGGCTGCCGCATCACTTCCTTGTTGTTTTTGTTGTTATTTTACATAATATTTGTATTTTTAGTTCCTCATTTTATTCGTATTTTTTTTGTACTGTGATAATTATTTTTTTTTTGATAATTGAAGTAAAAATTATAACTTAGAGTAAAAGAAATAATCATAATAAGGTTTTTTTTTAAATTTTGACAGATTGTAAAAAAAAAATCGGATATTGTTGAAAAAATCGGTAAGTGTTTATGAAATCTGACTTAGATAAAAATATATTCTAATTTTTTTTTCTCCAGAATTGAGGCCCAAATTATTTAGTTTGTTTGAAAATAAAGGATTTAGGAGGATTAAGATGGCCGTAATGTTTGATAAATTGGACTTAGAAGGAAAATGAATAAATTAGTAAGTGAAGGAACAAGTACAGGGCGCAGTGTATATGGTATACGAAGGGAGGAAATAACTATGTGAGAGAGAGAGAGAGAGAGAGAGAGAGAGAGAGAGAGACTTTCACAACTTGATAAACACACACACACACACACACACACACACACACACACACACACACACACACACATACCCCCTGGTGAACCACAAACCAACGTGCCTCAAGTGTTCTCAAAAGGTTCAGTGTTTAACTTAACCTAATGAAAGAGAGACGAAAAAAATATCTTAGTTTGGATAGGGGTGAGGGTCCGTCCGTCCGTCCGTCTGTCTATGTGTCTTTCCGTCATTCTGTCCTGCCCCCCCTCCCCTCCCCTCCCCCTTTCCCTGCCCTTCTGAGTGGTCGCTGAGGGACTATCCTACTGAGGGGAGGAGTGGGTGAGGGCAGAAGGGGAGTGAATGGGTTAGCTTTTGGTTCAGCTGTGTCCCCTTGTTTGACCTGAGTGTATTGAGCTGTAAAGGAACCCCCAAGAACACAGGGGACTTGTGAATGTCACTTGGGGTGGAGGGGAGGGGGGTGGAGGGGGGTAGAGAGGGTGGAGGGGGAGGGGGGTAGAGTGGGTGGAAGGGGAGGTGGAGTGGGCTGGGTAAGGTTTGAGGGACTTGAGTGGGTTGAAGCAGGTGGTTATTGTGTGGTTGTGGTGAGGGAGTAATGGTTGTGGTGGTGGTGTAGTGGTGGGTAGGAGGGTGGTTGTTGTGGTGTAGTGGTGGGGAGAATGGGGTGGTTGTGGTGGTTGTTAAGGGAGGGTGTAATCGTTGTTGAGATGTGGTGGTGGGAAGGGTAGTTCAATGTGTGGTAGGGTGGGTGTGGTGTGCTGTGGTGGGGAAGGAGGGAAGTCGTGTGTGGTGGTGAAGAGTGGTCGTATGTGGTGGTGAAGGGTGGTCGTGTATGGTGGTGAAGGGTGGTCGTGTGTGGTGGTGAAGGGTGGTGATGGAGACGATGGTATTGAACACACAGTCAGTCATTCACCAAACTAAGTAGTGACGAGGAACTCCCCAACGTCACTCCCTTAATATCAACAAGATGTAGTGCCTAACAGACAGACAGACTGACAGACAGAGAGAGAGACAGACAGAGAGAAAGACAGACAGAGAGACAGATAGACAGACAGACAGCCCCAAATCTGTAGGTCAGCCCCATAAAGGATCAATATTGACAAAACTTAAAACCCACCCTTGCCCTACCATGGCTCACCCAAACTTTCCAATATAAACCAAAATAAATAAATTAACAAATAAATAAATAAATAAACATAAATAAATAACGAATAAATAAATAAATAAATAAATAAATAATCTAATATATTTTTTTTTTTAGGTCGCTCTCGTTAACCCACTAAAATAATGATATAAAATACAAGTTATTTTTAGGTCCTTCGTTAAGCCTCTCTGCATAAGTTCTCGTTTAAACTGAGGTGGAGTGTGAAAACCTCTGTGTAGTTGTGGTCGTTAAACATCTGTCTCTCTCCTAGTGTACAGGTAGTTGTGGTCGTTAAACACCTGTCTCTCTCTCTTAGTGTACAGGTAGTTGTGGTCGTTAAACACCTGTCTCTTTCTTAGTGTACAGGTAGTTGTGGTCGTTAAACACCTGTCTCTCTTAGTGTACAGGTAGTTGTGGTCGTTAAACACCTGTCTCTTTCTTAGTGTACAGGTAGTTGTGGTCGTTAAACACCTGTCTTTCTCTTAGTGTGTAGGTAGTTGTGGTCGTTAAACACCTGTCTCTCTCTTAGTGTACAGGTAGTTGTGGTCGTTAAACACCTGTCTTTCTCTTAATGTACAGGTAGTTGTGGTCGTTAAACACCTGTCTTTCTCTTAGTGTACAGGTAGTTGTGGTCGTTAAACACCTGTCTCTCTCTTAGTGTACAGGTAGTTGTGGTCGTTAAACACCTGTCTTTCTCTTAATGTACAGGTAGTTGTGGTCGTTAAACACCTGTCTTTCTCTTAGTGTACAGGTGGTTGTGGTCGTTAAACACCTGTCTTTCTCTTAGTGTACAGGTAGTTGTGGTCGTTAAACACCTGTCTTTCTCTTACTGTACAGGTAGTTGTGGTCGTTAAACACCTGTCTTTCTCTTAGTGTACAGGTAGTTGTGGTCGTTAAACACCTGTCTTTCTCTTACTGTACAGGTAGTTGTGGTCGTTAAACACCTGTCTCTTTCTTAGTGTACAGGTAGTTGTGGTCGTTAAACACCTGCATCTCCTACAAGTGTTTTAGTCAATCTGTCACAAATGTCGAATTATTTTACGCTGGTCATATTTTATTTTTATTTTGTCTCTCACATATTACACCCATTACCAGGAGCTGTTGGAGGGGGGGGGGGTTACTGACTCACCTGTAGGGAGGGGGGAGGAGGGGTGGGGGGTGGTAAGAGGTGATTGGTGGTAGGGGTTGAGGGGGGCGATGGGGGGGATTCTCAGCTACCACCATCTCTACCACCACCACTACCACAATCATTACCCCCCCATCAACTACCATTATCATTCTCACCATCACTACCACTATCACCACTATTACCACTTGTACCAACTTACCTGTCAAAATAATCATATTGTGGTAGTAGGAGGTATCGAGTCCCCTACCACCACCACTACCACAATCACTATTACCAGTACTACTAACTACGACCAGCAATAGTTGTAGATAAAAGTGGAGGGGGGAGGATGATAGAGGAAGTTGTAAGAAGAGGAGGAGGAGGATATGGAAGATAAAGAAGGAGGAGGAAGAAGAAGGAGGACTAACCTGCTGTAACATGTGTTGGTATTGCGGGTGGGAGGGATCAAGTCTCTCCAGGTCGTGGGTGAGGGCGAACTCCGTCAGGGTCTTCCATGGTGGCTGATAGGCGGTGACGTCGATGGGCGTGGGCGGTGCTTCGGAGTGTACGGGCGGGGAGGCTACCAGTGGGATCCCTTGCATAACGCCGTAAGCCCCAAACCGCCCACTCTACACGCCCACGGAGATGAATTAGAAGGAAAGAGAAATAATTAATTACGTTGTTTCCAGGTTACTATTGTAATAAATGTATAATAATTCCTATATAATTATTGGACACACACACACACCACACACACCACACACACACACCACACACATACACCACACACACACACACACACACACACACACACACACACACACACACACCACACACACACACACACACACATCCTGAGCTTAGACATAAACTGTGAGGTGAGCCACACAGGTAAAAGTCAGCATTACTCTTATTACAGGTAGGAGGCCGCAGGTGTAAGGGAAACCACATAACACCTGGGGAAAATCACAGCGACACATTCAAGAGATGACGGGGAGGAAAACGTATACGCACACACACACACACACACTAACATACATACATACATACATACATACATACATACATACATATATACATACAGCGGGGGAAATATGACACAGATACGAGGATTTGTCTCTTAAGGTGTAGGCAGTGTACGTACAGTATACTAGGTGTAGGTGATATTGTTGGCAGGGATTATGGTGTATATCCTGCCAAGGGGTGTGGTGTGTGTGTGTGTGTGTGTGTGTGTGTGTGTGTGTGTGTGTGTGTGTGTGTACAATCGGCCTGTCTCTTCACACAACAACAATAACAACAATCACCACCACCACCAACAAAAATAACAAAGCACGAAAACAACAACAACAGCAACATAAAGATCAGAGAGAGAGAGAGAGAGAGAGAGAGAGAGAGAGAGAGAGAGAGAGAGCTCAAAACCCTTTTAACTTTTCTGGACATTCACTACCTGGGGACACATCGAACCAGTGTAGGCCTTGAACACCACTACCCACCACCCCTCCCCCCACCACCACCACCCCTCCCCCACCACCCCCCTCCCCCCACCACCCCCTCCCCCACCACCCCCCTCCCCCCCACCACCCTCACGCCCCTCTCACTCTCCCTCAGAACACCTGCTCGACACCTCTGCGCCAGCACTCGCCTCTCCCATCCACTGATATGTCCGAATCGTCTGTCCATCCCATCCGAAATTGTCCGAATCATCGACCCGGGCCAACGACTGGGCAGGAAAGTGGGGGGGGGGGGGGGGATTAAGAAGAGGGTGGTGGTGTTGGTGATGGAAGGAGGTGATGGAGCTTCGTGTTGGGGAGGAGGAAGATGGTATAATGTTGGAGGAGCTTGGGGGGGGGGGGAGGAAACGCGTGGTGGTGGGGTCTCTGAGTGGGGAATGGAGGGAGGGAGGGAGTGAAAGAGAGGGAGAGAGGTAGGAGTGAGAGAGAGAGGGAGGGAGTGATGGAGTGAGAGAGAGATGAAGGAGGGGGGAGAAAAAGGGAGTGTGGCAGGGAGGGGATGTGGTCGTCTTATCCTAACTAATGCATGCAGTAGTTTTACGGGTGATGCTGGCTGATAACACCACCGCAGACAACCCCCTTACGTGCGCCCTCCTTCACCGCCTCTCCTTCTGCTACGTCTGCGTTTCTCAGTCGTTCTCCCTCACACACAAACCTCAGAAATGGCGAGGGAGTGAATAACCTTCGGGCAGACTTGTTTGGGTCGGTTACACATCGGGTCGGGAGCGGTGTGTACGCGCTATCGGGTGTGGCCGCGGAGGTGTCGCCCCTCGGACGCCGCCGACTAATGGAGGGAAGTTGCTGTAATGGTTTGTTGCAATTAAAATTTTGTCCGGATCCCCTCCTTCGACCCGAGCCTCAACTTTGTGTTATTTTCGTCTGTGAAGGAGAAGATGTTTTTATTCTTACGACCCACGAAGGAATTGTGTTGCTGCGGCGGCGGTGGTGGTGTTGGTGAGTGTTGCGGCGCGTGTCGGTAGCCCTGACTGGTGAGCTATGCGGACGAGGCGTGGCCAAGACCCTCACACACACACACCACTAAGGGCCTCTCCCAAGTCCTAGTCAGGGAAGCCTCGGGACCTGAGCTGGCATATAGTGCTACACGCTTATCCTCAATCCCGTTTCTACGACAGCTTGAACGAAGACGAGAGATAATGGAGGGAGGGAGGGAGGGAAGGAGGGAGGGAGTTGGATGGATCAGGGGGAGAGACAGAGGGAGGGAGGGAGAGGGTGTTGTGGTCAGGGAGGATACATACATAGGTAGGTATTAGACATAAGGACAGATAGTTAGATAAATATAAATAAAAGTTACACATTACAATATTTTTTCGCCTTAAGATGAACTGATAATGGAATGTTATTTTTTGGTCTCAGTCCATTTAGTGTTTTATCAAGAACATGGAAAAAACACCAATTAAAACACGCAATAAATCATAACAATGTGTGTGTGTGTGTGTGTGTGTGTGTGTGTGTGTGTGTGTGTGTACTGTGAAAGCTCTCATTGGTATATTAATTTATATGTCCTTATCTACTTTAGTATATGTAGATGTATATTTATATCTAGCTGTATATGTAGATGTTGTATATGTGTTATGTAGATTACTATACTTGATAAAACTATCATGCCCCGACTATCATGCCCCAATTATCATGCCCCGACTATCATGCCTCGACTATCATGCCTCAAAAGAAACACAATACCATTATCAAACTCTCTCTCTCTCTCTCTCTCTCTCTCTCTCTCTCTCTCTCTCTCTCTCTCTCTCTCTCTCAGCTTTCACCAATGTCTAGCCTCACGCGTTAACTCCTTCATATAACTTACACTGCACCACTACTACAATGTATCACCGTAAAAATGGATGTTGGGTGGGAGAAAAAAAAGGTGACAAAAACCGAGAAAGAGAGAGAGAGAGAGAGAGAGAATAGACTTTGGGATGTTATAAGGAACCATCGCTATTAGGGTGTTCCGCCTTATATGGCAGTGACCGACCTACCAGAGTGTGGGGGATAGGGTAGAGGAGTAGGGTAGGGGGTCGTGTTACTCCGGTTTTGGGGGGGTATGTGTTTGTTGGGGGAGGTATTGTTGTTGTGTGTGTGTTTTGGAGGTGTTGGGATATGTGTGTTTGTGTGTGTAGCGGGAGGGGGGGGGGGGGGGGGTTCGGATGTTTTAGTTGGAGATTCGATTCTCATGAAAGTTGGTTCATATCTAGGTTTACGCAGAGATTCGAATCATGAGACAGTAAATATGAATTCTGAGACAGCGGTTCGAATTCTGATGTTTCAAGTGGTTAGATTTTTAGGATGGAGGTTTGAATCTCTAATGACAGGTGTAAATAGACAGGTGTAACAGTAACTAGACGGGGGATGAAGATAGGTGTTGCGACTGGCTGTGATAATAAGATCATTACTTAAATCTGTGTTCCTACTTATTAAGCGGGCATAAGTATAACTAAAAAGTAGGTTAAGTAGAGGAGGAGGAGGATGGCGGGGCGGAGAATAACAAAACAGTGAACAACTCGACAAACAGTGAGGGATGAGAGAAGAACACGCCTCACCCTCGCCGTCTACTGCTTGTGGTGGTAATCAACGCAGCACAGTTTGACTGACTTTGACGCTGTAAACATAAAGTCTTAGATCTCCAAAGTTTGTCCCAACTCGGAGTAAACGAAGGAGGATTTTTTTCCTTCCTCTCTCTCTCTCTCTCCCCCTCTCTTTCTCTCTTTCTTTTTTTGTATAATAACGAAACTTTTTTATGATAACGACGGATGTTGCTTTGAAAGTTGTAAAATATTAAACCTTCATTACCAAAGAAAAGAAAAAGTTTACAATAATAAATAAGAGTAAAAAAACTAACTCTTGTAAACAGAAAAATATACGTGTTTATATAATGTGTGCATAATGTAATATATGTATACGTATAATATAATAAAAAAAGACACTTCATCTATACATTATGCATGCTTATGTAAGTGCATATACATGTCTAATATAAAGGTAATACGATATATACACTGGCTATATTATAATCTGAAAGTCAAGATGAAACTAACACACCTCTCCATCACAGTAATAAACATATATGCACGCAGGTAAGTCCGGTGTAGTGGGGACACAGGTAGGGAGGGGAGGGGGGGAGGCAGGTAAGTCGTAAGGTAGATTGACTTAGACAATTAGTTACCTCCCTCTGCTGCAACTCGATTAATCTGATTGGCAATCCATTACTTATTATTCTGAGTGGTCGTGTGTGTTTGAGTGTGTGTCCATCTGTATGTCCGTTTGTCCTATGTTATGTCCACGCCTTTGCCAACCCCATGATGGCCCCAAGTACGACCATGCCCACACATACCAACAACACGCCCACACACGCCCACACACACCCACTCCTCCTACCTTATCTTTCAAACACAACACATGCGGGTCTTTAATGATGACACTGTTTCAATAACTTCAATTTTTTTTGTTTTCACCTCACCGCCGCCTAGGAGGAGGGATATTGCAATCGGTATGTGAGTGTAGTATTGTATTTGTGTGTGTTTCTGTTTGTCTGTCTGTCTGTCTGTCTACATGTTTCTATCTGCCTGTCTGTCTTTCTATCTGTCCTTTATCATATCTGTCAGTCCGTCTGTAATCACAAACGCGTCAGATTAAGTCTTCCTTTAATTTTCAGAGCCAATCTCCCGCCACTTGGTACTGAGGGCGCACATGGCTGGCTGCCGCCCACACTTACTCGAGGAACTACTGTGCTCAAGGTCAGCCTCGGAGTGTCAGTTTCATTTGTTATTATTAATACTTGTTGGTGATCATGAGAGGGTATGGCCACGAGGAGGTGTGGTACGGAGAGTGTGGCCCTGAGGAGATGTGGCCCTGAGAAATTCATGGACAAGGTGTGGCCAGGTGAAGTCTTAATTAGTATCACCCATTAAACACATTATTACCGCCATCCTCGTTCTATGAATTAGTTCACACCTGGCAGGTAGGTACTGACGTCATCAGGTGGGCGGGGCTTAAGGGTTCTGAAGGTGGTGACGGGGTAGAAAGGGGGCGTGGCCGAATATAAAGTGGGTGGAGTTAAAGGTGGTAGGGGGCGTGGTCGATCATCCTAAAAAAAAATGGACAGTCTTGCAGTGTGGGAGGCGTGGCTTATTCTCACGTGGGTGGGGCTTGTCCGTAGGCGTGACCAATCATAAACTAATTGACAAACACAATATTAGTCTTCAACCTTCCCCCCTACCTGCCATACCTACCTACCATACCTGCCATACCTACCTACCTACCTACCCACCATACCTACCTACCATACACCTACCTACCATACCTACCTCCCATACCTACCTACCCTACCATACCATACCATACCTACCTACCATACCTACCTACCTACCTACCTTACCTACCATACCTACCCACCATACCTACCTTACCTACCATACCTACCTACCATACCTACCTTACCTACCATACCTACCTACCTACCTACCTTACCTACCTTACCCACCATACCTACCTACCATACCTACCATACCTACCTACCATACCTACCTACCATACCTACCATACCTACCTACCATACCTACCTTACCTACCATACCTACCTACCATACCTACCTACCATACCTACCTACCTACCTTACCCACCATACCTACCTATCATACCTACCATACCTACCAACCTACCATACCTACCTACCATACCTACCTACCATACCTACCATACCTACCATACCTACCTACCATACCTACCTTACCTACCATACCTACCTACCTACCATACCATACCATACCATACCTACCTACCTACCTACCTACCTACCATACCTACCATACCTACCTACCATACCTACCTTACCTACCATACCTACCTACCTACCATACCATACCATACCATACCTACCTACCTACCATACCTACCTACCTATACATTACTCTACCTGTCGCATGCCACCACCACCACCACCACCATAAAGCCCCTCCATGTATGCATCTCTTCCAACAGATAATATTTTCAACTAATGGACTCGTTCAGGACACAGAATCCATTACTGGCTGCCAGAGCGTTGTTCATGAATTAACTAGCAGACTACCTAATTCACGGATCAAGTGCAGGATAGTGTCAAGCCTCGAACGCCAGTATCGTCGGGTCCTGGTGGGTGTTGCAGGGTAAATTCGACCCTATGTAGTGGTGTGGGATGTTGCGTTTAGCCGTGGTGTAGCCGCGTATTGCCCCCCTGTGCAATATTCACCATCGTTCGCGTGTAACCATTTACCTCTCAGTACTCTCACTTGTGTTTTAAAGGCTTGTGTTTATTTTAGGTATGGGCGGCTTGTGACGGCCCCTCCACCCACCTGTATCACCCACCCACCTCCTCCTCCTCCTCCTACTACTACTACACCCACCTCTACCACCCACATCTGTAACCCATTACCTTCTCCTCCACCCACCTCTACCACCCACCTCCTCATCCTCCTCCACCCACCACCATTACAGTAGCCTCCACACATACTTATATTGTATACAGACGGACGGACGGACGGACGGATGATTGTTTGGAGAATTCATTTCGTTTTGGGTCGTGATGTGTCAAGTTAGGTCGTGTCGTCCCGAGTCGTGTTGCGTTGCGTCGTGTCGTGTCGTGTTGGGTCGTTTAAGGTTAGATCGTGTTGGGTCGTGTCGTGTTGGGTTAGGTCAGGTCATGTCGTGTTGGGTTAGGTAACGTCATGTCGTGTTGGGTTAGGTCGTGTTATGTTAGGTTAGATCGTATCATGCTGGGTCGTGTTGCGTTGGATTAGGTCGTGTCGTGTCGTGTCGGGTCGTGTTATGTTGGGTTGCTTTAGGTCGGATCGTGTCGTGTTCCACTGAGTGTTAGAATAATCCCTCCATCCCTCTGAATATTTTAAGGCTGACCGATGCTAACCTTGTGTGTGTGTGTGTGTGTGTGTGTGTGTGTGAAAGGTATGTATGTATGTATGTATGAATAAGCAGGCACCGGGTCCCACTGAGTGTTACAATACGCCTTGTGTCATTGTACATATTAAGTGTTATTAAGTCTTTGTTTATTAACGTTAGAGTGTGACCTGTGGACGAGCTGGTCATTTAGGCGACCACTAGGGAGCGGCAAAGGGAGAGATGAGGGGGGAGGGAGCTAGGGAGGGTATAGGGAGTTAAGGGGGATGAGTGGGATAGGGAATGGGGTAGGGAGGGGTAAAGGGGAGAGAGAGGTAAGGAGGAAGGGAGGAACAAATGGAGGGGGGGGGAGATAGAGAGGTAGAAAGGGAGGAAGGGAGAAGGGAGGAAGGGAGAGGATGTATTAACAAGATGACGAGGTTTAATATCTAATGGAATTCTGAATTTCTCGGTGGTTGACTGCAATAGTAACTGGAACCTATTAGAACTGGGGCCTATTGGGACTATGGTATATTAGGATTGGGGCCTATGGGGACTAGGGCCTATGGGGACTAGGGCCTATTGGGACTATGGTCTATTAGCATTGGGGCCTATGTGGACTAGGGCCTATTGGGACTAGGGCCTATGGGGACTGGGGCCTATTGGGACTATGGTCTATTAGGATTGGGGCCTATGGGGACTAGGGCCTATTGGGACTATGGTCTATTAGGATTGGGGCCTATGGGGACTAGGGCCTATGGGGACTAGGGCCTATGGGGACTAGGGCCTATTGGGACTATGGTCTATTAGGATTGGGGCCTATGGGGATTAGGGCCTATTATTCCCACGTGTCCAGGTGATAACAAATTACAGGTAGATCTACGGTAATGATCTCGTGTTGACAGACAGACAGACAGACAGTGAATTACCCTGAACGTGAATAAGAATGAAAAAAAGAACGATTATTCAGGAACGAAAGAACAATTACCAGTTTTAGGAAATCACATAAATAAATTGATTAGAAAAACAACAACAACAACAAAACAACAATAACAACAACAACAACTTGGTCATATTAAGTGGCATCGGCTGGAAACATTTGGTTGCCAGCCCGTACGAGGTTGATCCACCCAACACACAATAGCACAAGTTATCCGGTTGATTGCCTGCCGTGTGCAACGAGCTCAATGTAGCATGGTGCAGAATACAGTCAGATGTGCAATAGATTAGTCTGATGCGAGGGTAAACACAGAGTCGAGTACTGGAGTGTTTACAAAGTCCCTTGATGTTTGTGTTTACAGAGCCTCCTCCCCAAAAAAAATAATATTGATACGTACCTCATCACTTTATTACATATTAACTGTATTCTTCACCACATGTACTGTAATGTTTTCCTTATGAAATAGTGTAATACCCTCCCAGAGCATTACAGTTCGGTGGTGGGGAATACAGTCTTGTAATCAATATATACTGGATGGGTTAATTTATGATGGGAGGGAGGAGGGGTCCTATAAACCCAAACATCAAGGGACTTTGTAAACACCGTGTACAGATTCCCGGGACCGTCTGGTGGTCGAGTCATAAGAGGTTAAATAATGTGGTCTCGACTAATTGGATCGTCCTGGGGGCAATTAGGGACCTACGAGTCATTAAGGTAGTGGGCCCTGGTCATGTTGGTCTATGGCCGTCACACACACACACACACACACACACACACACACACACACACAAATATCTTCTTCTGGACATTTCAAAATCCTGGAACTTTATAATTCCTGGAAGCACTCAGACTCGTGCAGCCATGAGTCAGTCAGTCAGTCAGGGAGTCAGTTAATAAATCAATCGGTCAGTGAGTCAGTTTTCCAGCCAGCTATTAGTCAGTTAGTCAGTCAGTAAATCCTCCAGCCAGCCAGCCAGCCATGAGTCAGTTAGTTAGTCAGTCAAATCAGTTAGTCAGTCAGTAAATCGTCCAGCCAGCCAGCCAGCCATGAGAGAATGAGTGAGGAAGTCAGTCAGTCAGCCAGCCATGAGAGAATGAGTGAGGAAGTTCGCCAGCCAGCCAGCCAGGTGCCCCCCCCCCCTTCCAGCTATACATATTCACACCAGGCGGCCAGGTAAACCACCACAGTTTTACCTGCCAGTATTTTTGGCCACACTCACCTGGGTTTTACATTTTCGTTTTTCCTTTTTTTATTGGTGGGTTTTCTTGTGAGGTTGTAATAGGTTTTGTGTGGGTTTAATAGGTTGTCTGGGTTTAGATCGGTTTTGTGTAGGTTTTAATGTGGTTTACTGGGTTTTTAATGAGGTTTTAATATTTTTTTTAATCCCATTAGACATTTTCAGACATTACCAAAAAAAAAAAAACAAGATATAAACATTACAAAAAAATATAAGAAAATGCAAAAAAAAAAACGAATCAAAATATAAATTACAAAAAAAAACTAAAACATATCATTAAAACAATAAATAATAACAATAACACTTAAAAAAAACAACAAACGAAATATGAAATTAAACAACATGATAACACACACACACACACACACACACACACACACGGAAGGTATAGACTCAAGGTAAATGGTATTCCCACCCACTGTAACACATTCAGGTCAACACAAACACGTCCTAAACACGTGCTCTAAATACCCGTAAACGCGTGCACTTTAACACAGTGACAACACGGCGAAAACATGACCTCAGGCCACCTGGTTGGTTGGTGTTTGTTGGTTCCTGGAGAGAGAGAGAGAGAGAGAGAGAGAGAGAGAGAGAGAGACACATAATTAGACAGAGATAGACAGACAGACAGACAGACAGACAGACAGCTTTCACCAGCATGGAAGAATAAAAACATCATAATAACTGAAGAAATTCGTATCGCAAGATTTGAGAGGTTAAAAATCTTGAAAAACCAGGAGGAGGAAATGCCAAGAGAGGGAGGGGGCGGGGGTGAGAGGGGGCGGGGGGGGGGGGTGAGAGGGGGCGGGGGTGAGAGGGGACGAGGGGGAGGGAGGGGGAGGGGGAGGGAGTAAGACAGGACTCATCCATTACAGAGGAGATGCACCTGTATCACTCTCCCTCCCTCCCTGTCTCCCTCCCTCTCCACCCCCCTCTACCCTCCCTCCCTACACTCCCTCCCTTCCCTCTCTTACCCTACCCTCCCTCCATACCCTCCCTACCTTTCCTCCATACCCTCCCTCCATACCCTTCCTCCAGACCCTCCCTCCATACCCTCCTTCCCTACCCTCCCTCCCTCCCTACCCTCCCTACCCTACCCTCCCTCCCTTCCCTCCTTCCCTACCCTCCCTCCCTTCCCTCCTTCCCTACACTCCCTCCCTACCCTCCCTCCTAAACTCACTCACCTGTTGGTCGCTACTATTGTCACTACTACTACTACTACTACTACTACTACTACTACTACTACCATACAGTGTCACCCTTCCAGTATAAACATTGGCACTTAGTTGATGTCGAATTTTATTGGGCCATAACTGAATAGAAGTGTGTGTGTGTGTGTGTGTGTGTGTGTGTGTGTGTGTGTTTTCTAATATTAAAGCCAATAATTACAAAGAAATCATTGACATAATCACCAGAAGGGAATTGCCATGAGTATGAACACGATGACGGAATATTAACCAAACACACTCCTTGGTTAGGTTTGGTTTGGTTAGGTTAGGTTAGGTTAGGTTAGGTTAGGTTAGGTTAGGTTTGGTTTGGTTAGGTTAGGTTAGGTTAAAATGACTCATGGTTAGGTTAGGTTAATTTAGGTTAAAGTGACTCATGGTTAGGTTAGGTTAATTTAGGTTAAAGTGACTCAGGGTTAAATATCCATCTTCACTATATATACTTCATCTTCATATCTTATTCAAACTCTTTTTCTTTTTTCCTACACCACAAATTCCATCTTGTGCCAAAAAGCTTTTAAGGTTTGTTCCTGTGATTTGTTTTTCTTTAAATATTTACAACTTTACTTTACACGTGATATATGAAACACTTGCTGGCGATCCTTTTGGCTGGCTGACATAATTACCTTTGTGTGTAGTGTGTGTGGTGGTGGTAGCAGCGAACGAACACACTCTAGCGAACGAATACTCTCTAGTGAACGAACACTCTCTAGCGAACGAACACATTCTAGCGAACGAACACACTCTAGCGAACGAACACACTCTAGCGAACGAACACACTCTAGCGAACGAACACACTCCAGCGAACGAACACACTCTAGCGAACGACCGTCATACCGTCAACACACTACTAATTGATTGGTGGTTAATGCGTTCTCTAGTGCTCTGATTCACCTTACCCCTTCCTCCTCCTCGTCCCCCCTCTTCCCCCCCCCCTCTTCCCCTCCTCCTTCTCACTAATGGAGGTGTGATTAATGGTGATTATTGGCAGAAATTACAGTTATGTATAAAGACTATTGGGAGTACCTAAGGTCTCTCTCTCTCTCTCTCTCTCTCTCTCTCTCTCTCTCTCTCTCTCTCTGTCTCTGTCTCTTTCTATCTTTCTCTCTCTCCCTTCTCTCCTTTACCTCTCATTTTCACCACCTCTACCAACTCCTCCTTCGTCGTCCTCCACTGGTCGCTGAGGATGAGGTCTGGCGGAGCTAAGCTTGAGTACCACACCCGAGGAAGTGAGGTTAGGTTAGGTTAGGTTAGGTTAGGTTAGGTTAGGTTAGTTTAGGTTAGGTTAGGTTAGGATAGGTTAGGTTAGGTTAGGTTAGGTGGGTTTGATTAGGATAGGATAGGATAGGATAGGATAGGATAAGTTATGTTAGGATAGGTTAGGTTAGGGTGGGTTTGTTTAGGTTAGGTTAGGACTAAATCTAATACGCAAAATCAACATTGAAAACCCCCATTAAAATCGACACCACCTGTTCCCTAAATAACGCCACAGGTGAACTTGTCTACATTCTTAACATCGGTTACATAACTCCTGTACTGTATACTGTAAGGCGTCACTGTAGTCAAAATTAGAACTGTATTTTAGTCTTTATATAAATGGCAAATACAATACGAAACCATTTCTCTGGGAGGATATTGAATCATTGTCCTCAAATGGTTAAACCATCGTCACCAAAAGGTTAAACCATCGTCACCAAAGGGTTAAACCATCGTCATCAAAGGGTTAAACCATCGTCACCAAAGGGTTAAACCATCATCACCAAAGGGTTAAACCATCGTCACCAAAGGGTTAAACCATCGTCACCAAAGGGTTAAACCATCGTCATCAAAGGGTTAAACCATCGTCACCAAAGGGTTAAACCATCGTCACCAAAGGGTTAAACTATCGTCACCAAAGGGTTAAACCATCGTCACCAAAGGGTTAAACCTTCGTCCTCTAAGGGTTGACACAATCCTCAAGGGTAAAGACATTGCCCTAAAAAGTTAAATCATAGTCCTCAAAGGGTTAAACTATAGTCCTTAACAGGTTAGCATACAGTCGTCATAGGGTTAAACTAGTCATCAGAGGGTTAAACTAGTCATCAGAGGGTTAAACTAGTCATCAGATCGTTAAACTAGTCATCAGAGGGTTAAACTGGTCATCAGATCGTTAACCTAGTCATCAGAGGGTTAAACTAGTCATCAGATCGTTAAACTAGTCATCAGAGGGTTAAACTGGTCATCAGATCGTTAACCTAGTCATCAGAGGGTTAAACTAGTCATCAGATCGTTAGACTAGTCATGAGAGGGTTAAACTAGTCATCAGAGGGTTAAACCATCGTGCGGACACAGCAGCTTCTTGATGTCCCATAATTGAAGGTGTGTAAACTTGTGTACCACAGGTGAGTCAGCTATCAAATTCAGGTTTTAAGCGAATATTGTTGTTGATGATAACCTGAACAAGTTTGAGTGATAGCTACTGAATACAGGGCGTAGAAATCATGTGTATTAGACGGAGGTAAAGATGGAGAGATAGACAGGTAGACAGACAAACAGACAGACGTATAGACAGAGCGGTAACAAAGATAAGGTAGGGCACACACACACACACACACACAAGACAGTCAAACACACTAAGTGACTTCTACACAGGACGTAGCATTGATGTGACCCGGAATAATTGCCTACACTCTGGTGGTCTTTCATAGCTAGGAGGGGGAGGGGGGGGAGGTGGGTGGAGAGGGGGAAGAAAGAGGGTAGAGGGGTAGGGGGGGGTGGGTGGTGGAGAGGGGGAAGAAAGGGGGTAGAGGGTAGGGGGGGGAGGGGAGCTACATTGAGTCTGATAGTCTTTTTGGCTGAATAATTTCCTAGACGTGTGACCTGTAAGTAACCTAGCCTAACCCACACAGATGAAAAAGTAGTTGGGTAGATAGGTAGAGGCGTATAGGTAGATAGGTGGATAGGTAGATAGGTATAGGTAGATAGGAAGAGAGGGATAGGTAGATAGGTATAGGTAGATAGGAAGAGAGGGATAGGTAGATAGGCGTATAGGTAGATAGGTATAGGTAGATAGGTAGATGAAACGGTCAACAGGTGGGCCACACGGGGTCCAGCAGGAACAATTACAAGCAATTACAGGTAGGAGGGATAACAGGTACAGACTGACCCTCACTGATAGCGTCCCTCGTCTACCTACCTCCTCCTCCTCTTCTTCCTCCTCTTCTTCCTCCTCCTCCTCCTCCTCCTCCTCCTCCTCCTCCTCCTCCTCCTCCTCCTCCTCCTCTTCCTCCTCCTCTTCCTCTTCTTCATCCTCCTCCTCTCTACATCACTCCCTCTCTGTCTTCTTATTTACCACCCTCCTTCTTGTCCTCTTCCTCCTCCTCCTCCTCCTCCTCCTCTTCTTCCTCCTCTTCTTCCTCCTCCTCCTCCTCCTCCTCTTCTTCCTCCTCTTCTTCTCCCTTCTCTTTACACCCCTCTCCCTCTTATTTACCAACTTTCCTCCAACAAATCCCTCCAAACATCTTTCCCTCCAACAAAATCCCGCTAAATAAATCCCCCACACAGAAATCCTGGTATAAAATCCTCGGGCAGCTTTTGATTAGGTTGACGACCCTAGTAGGATTAACTCACTGGTATTAATCAGTAACGAACGAGTCGGGAAGTCGGTCGGTCAGTCGGTATTAAGTGCCATTGGTCGGTTGGTTGGTTGGTTAGTTGCTTGTCATTGTCGTGTGTGTGTGTGTGTGTGTGTGTGTGTGTGTGTGTGTGTGTAGTGTATTTTTTTTTTTAGGTTTGATTAAGGAAATGAAAACTATTCTTTCTTTCTCTGTCTGTCTGTCTGTCTGTCTGTCTGTCTGTCTGTCTCTCTCACCTGTTTTTCTTACTCACACAGAATCAAGGTTAATTGCATTTACCTGCGTATGTGTTTGTGTGGACCTGTTTTTGTATGTGTGTGTTCGGAGAGAGGAGAGAGAGAGAGAGAGAGAGAGAGAGAGAGAGAGAGAGAGATACCGTATCAATACCACCCCATGATGTCTATCTTTCCCCAGTATTACCTGAGCACTGACCACGCTCGTCCTAGGGAGAGTAACCGCTACCAGGGTCAGTAAATACCTTAATGTACTCAGTAACGACAGTATAAACAAACAAACACGGTCAATAAGTGCTATAATGTACTCTTGTCATTGTAATCAACTGTTATAATGTACTCTCCCATAATGTAAACAAGTACGGTCAGTAAGTGGTATAATTGTACTCTTGTCATAATGGTACTCAACTGGCCATATTGTATTGTCATAATGGTACTCAACTGTCGTAATTCCCTATCATAAGTGTACTCTGTCTTAATGTACTCTCTTAAAGCATTTTATACATACATATATATACAAACAAACACACACACTTGTACACTAGACAAATTCTATATACCCCCTCCCCCCCCTCCCCCACACACACCTAATATATCACTCAGCCACACAGGTAAGAGCTATTAATTAATTTACCTGTATTACCTGAGGAACATAATTTTCCTATTTGTAATTTCAATTTTCTATGGATTATCTCACTTTCTCCATCCCTATATAAGGTGTTAGTATTTATTCACGAACAATTATTATCACGGACGAAATAAATTACATCCGGCCTCAGAATGTGAGAGGATAAGTTACATCCGGCTGAGTGATCGGATTCATGTGTTAAATTATGTAGAAATAAGATGTAAAAAAGGTATTGTAATGTGTGTGTATGTGTGTGTGTGTGTGTCTTATATGTAGATGGTTTGTCTGTCTGTCTGTTTATTCATCTCTCTCTCTCTCTCTCTCTCTCTCTCTCTCTCTCTCTCAACATTCATCGTCTTTCTTCCTGGATAATCTTTTCAAAAATGTCTCCTCGCCTTTGGACCGTAGCGTCTCTGAGTACCTGTGTCCTCTCTGTGTGTTTGTACGTGTCCTTGTTGTTTTTGTTATTATTACTGTTGTTGTTGTTGTTGTTTTTTGGCTAGTGTAGTTGTTGATAGTGTTGTTAGTTTTTAATTTTGTTGCTCTTGTTGTTATTATTATTATTATTATTATTATTATTATTATTATTGTTGTTGTTGTTGTTGTTGTTGTTGTTGTTGTTGTTATCACGTGACAAGATCCCCATGACGACGTGTTCCCATGGCAACTGCGTGATGATGCTGTAACTGAGGGACGGGAAGACCTACCGTTTCCATACTTCCCGCGCGTATAGACCATAACAATACCCTCTAGAGCTGTCTTGACCTCAGGGTTCAAAGGTCAGAGGTGAAGGTCTTAAAGTTTGATAAAAGAAAATGTTCCTGTACCACCTGTCTGTCTGTCTGTCTGTCTGTCTGTCTGTCACTTTAAACTAAGGAAGAGAAAGAGGAAGAGAGAGATATGGAGATAGCTAGATAGAGGGCGAGCGAGAGGAAAGAGAGATAGAGAGAGAGAGAGAGAGAGAGAGAGAGAGAGAGAGAGATGTTATGACTGGCTCAGAGCCTTGGCCACCAGCACTACCACTATCTCCGGGACATCAGTGATGGTGTGAGGATAGTGGTGGTCCCTGCTGAGAGACGGCTGCCCTGGCCCACTTAAATGAGTGTTCGACAACCCCCTGCCCTCTCCCCCCTACCACCCGACCCTACCCTGCCACTACTACCCTGACATCCCTTCCCCTACCACCATGCCCTACCACTACTATACCCTGCCCTTCCTTTCCAACCTGCTCCCTTCCCCTACCACCATGCCCTACCACTACTATACCCTGCCCTTCCTTTCGAACCTGCCCCTTTCCCCTACCACCCTGTCTACTACCCTGCTTTCCCCTACCACCATGTCTACTACCCTGCCCAAACCCTCACCTTACTAACTACTTACCACCACCACCCACCCACCCACCCACCCACCCACCTACCCACCTCCTGTCTGATATATCTGTCAAAGCTTTGTCAACCACGCTTCTGTCGGTCTTGTTCCTGTCAACCACGGCGGTGCTTCTTCCCTGTTCTCTGTCTTGTTTACTGTCAACCACGCTGTTCTCTACCATGTTCCCGTCAACTACTCCTTATCTAGTTACCGTCAACCAAACTACGCTCCTTCGTCTTCTTGTCAACTACGCCTGTCAGTGTCGACCTTATCTTACCGTCTCTTACCGTTCATAGCTGCCGTTAACCAAACTTAACCATAACCTAGTGTAACCTAACTTAACTTT
This sequence comes from Homarus gammarus, assembly GCA_958450375.1. Classification (NCBI taxonomy): domain Eukaryota; kingdom Metazoa; phylum Arthropoda; class Malacostraca; order Decapoda; family Nephropidae; genus Homarus; species Homarus gammarus. The sequence goes on from CAUDMG010001147.1 coordinate 5,771,187, forward strand.
TACCAGAAACTTAACCTGACCCTAAGGAATAAGTTAGGTTACGTTGGAGGCTGTTATTATTATTATTATTATTATTATTATTATTATTGTTATTGTTATTATTATTATTATTGTTATTGTTATTGTTATTATTATTATTATTGTTATTATTATTATTATTACTATTATTATTATTATTATTATTATTATTGTTATTATTATTATTATTATTGTTATTGTCATTGTTATTATTATTATTATTATTATTATTTATTACTATTATTACCACCACACGTAAACAACTCACCATCGTTCTTATAATAACAAACCGCACTAAATCCGGATAGGTAAACATGTAACCCCGCTATTATCTCGGATATTTTTCCTCTTCGTCTCAAACCTCGAACCAGCGTACTGAAGATTACACAGGCGGCCAGGATGGGTGTTGACCATACGAGCCACAGGTCTCAGGGTAATCCTCACGCCCCTGGGACCGATCATTGATCTAGAGACCTGATTAAGGGTTCCCTGAGATGGCCTCATGACTAACGTGGTTGGTGAGTGAGGGTCTTTCGTGAGTAAGGGGTGGTCAAAGGGTCGTGAGTAAGGGTCGTTCGTGAGTAAGGTTCGTAAATTCGTAATATACGTTTTCAAATTACGGTTTGGGATTGACCTGAAGATTGGGTAACCCTTGTTTATTTCACCTGGTGATTAAACTCCCTAACGCTACCTGGAAGGGGGTTAGGTTAGGTCAGGTTTGATTACTTAGTTAATAGGTTAGGGTGGGTTAGCTGAGATTAAGTTAAATTAGATTAGTGTAGATTAGGCTAGGTTGGATTAAGTTAGGTTAGGTTAGGGTGATGAATTAAACTAGGGTGGCTAATCTTCAGGTAATCTAAAGTTTCTATCATTAAATGTATTTCAAAATTATAACCACAGATGCCCCAAAAAATACATTTCAGAATTGAGTCGTAAATTAACCGAGATACCTGAACTCCAACCCCTCATACACTTACGATACGTCTTATAACCCAGTGAAGTTTCGGGAGTACAAATTCTCAACACGATAAACTTAGGTCGAATTCAATCACACATATAGCGAGGCGACCCGCTCACCCTGCAGCCAGCCCGCCACCGCGACATTCAATACCCCTCCCCACTCCCTCCCTCCACTCCCTCCCTTTGTTTCCGGGGTGTATTATGCAAAGTTTATGCTAATTCCGCCTCGCTGGGACCCCCGACAGACACTCAGGCCCCAGGAGCTAGTTACCGATACTCGTGATAATTTGTCCACCGTATTATCGGATACCGTTGTGAAGGCGAGGCTCTTATCGCGATGAGAGAGACTGTGTGTGTGTGTGTGTGTGTGTGTGTAGTGAGGGGCTTATGTATGTTTGTGTGTGTAGGGGCCTATGTGAGTGTGACTGTGTGCGTGCATGTGTTTGGATGGATGGATGACTGGATGGGCTGATAGATAGATTAATGGATGAATGGATGGATAAATAAGTTTACGGATGAACACGCCATAACGAGTAGCAGGTCATCACTAGGCGGTCATCAGGGGTCCAGATTCTCTAAGTAACAGAAATATATTTTTTCTCCCTTAACTATAGAGATACGAGAAAGACATTTAGTTAAGGTAAAGTTTCAGGTGAACCTGGTAGATACGTCCTCATATTACCTGTTAATTAGGAGAGAAATAAATCTACGATCCTAAGACATTTTAAAGATGTTGTGAGGAAGAAATTAAAGTAAGATACTTGGTGAATTCGATTGGGATATGTAAGAAGAAATCAACGTCTTAGGAAGAAATTTAACGTAAGACCTTTTTAGAATACAGAACCACGACGTCTCAGGAAGAAATTTAACGTAAGATCTCTTTAGAATACAGAACCACGACGTCTCAGGAAGAAATTTAACGTAAGATCTCTTTAGAATACAGAACCACGACGTCTCAGGAAGAAATTTAACGTAAGATCTCTTTAGAATACAGAACCACGAACTCTCAAGAAGGTACAGAAAAAAAAAAAAAATAAATAAAATGATGTAAGACCCTTTGAGATGTTCCTTTAAGAGTCTGGGGCCCCAAGACATCTCAAGGAGGTTGGAGGTGATGTCGTGTAGGTGGTCGAGGATGTGGTACTCCCAGCGAGGGGTCGACAGTATCTCGCTACCATCTGTGGTACCTCCTGCTGGGAGTTACCACGTCGGCCCATCACTACCACTCCTCGCCCTACACCCCTACTTAATCACCCGTCTACGAGTGTGTGTGTGTGTGTGTGTGAGCTCTTAAGATGGTGTGGTGGTGACAATATGATGGGGGTGGTGGTGATGATGATGGTGACGGTGTGATGTTGGTGATGATGGTGAAAATGACGTATCAACAAAGATGAAAGTGACTCACTGTATACATAATCAAATAACATAGTTCATCATATATCTACAAAACGTAAAATATAATTAAAATATAATTAAAACATCAGCGATTATCCCAGCCGCCTTGACACCATCCTACTGTATACCTCCAACCGGCGTCACAACAGCTATAGACAACCTGTGAGAACCAAGTTAACAAATGAAGATCGGGAGGGAGAGGATCGGATGATTTAACAAGCGCATCAGAGGGTGTGATCAGCTGCTACGACAAGAGAGAGAGAGAGAGGGAGTGTGGGGGATCCAAACCTTTATAATGTGGCGCCCACCGCTCGGCTCACACTCAATATGATCTGACGTAAAGGGGATTAAGAGACTCGCTCGCCCACTCGTTATCCCGTCTATAAGCGATCGTGTTTTGTTTTCTGTCGGTCATGTTTATCCTTTACGCTGTAGTGTTAAAGGGTTTAGGAGCCTCATGAATGAAGGAGTAGCTCTGGAAACATCTGACGAATCGGCTTTTGTTTATACGTAGAGAGACATCAATCCTTTATAACGTCTATATATTCACCCACCAACTCCACCATGACATACATCTCACTCCATAGGTTCAGTAAATGTCAATATTGTTGCTATTGGTGTTATATATAGTCTGGGTAAATAAACCGTTCCACTCTACTTCCTACTTCTGTTGGGGGTCACTTGAAGACTAAACATACAAGTAGTAACTTAACCTAACCTAATCTAAGCCCCAGGTATAGTATTAAAGTGATTTATCTTCAGGTGAAATAATCTAGGGTGTCTAATCTTCAGGTGGTCTCAGTGTTCATCTTGGCCACCACACCCCCCCCCCCTTCCAACTCACCCCCTCTACCAACCCCTCCCCCCCTTCACCTCCCCCTCCACCCCTCTACTGTTCTGTACCTCGATGTTATAGTCACTGATGTTTTTTAATCGTCAACATAAACATCGAAAACATCGTGACGTCATAGAAGAAAACATTACTTATATAAAAAAAAACATCACGGAAAAGATTTTCTTTTTTTTTTTGTATCACTAAATAGGAAATGTTGTCAGGTTTTTTTTCTTTATCTCTTGTGGTGAAAGTGAGAGAGATAATTATACTGAAGAGACTGTGGGAGACTTGAGGGAGACAGTGTGTGTGTGAGAGACTGAGGGTAAAGACAGTTTGAGACAGAAAGACAATGTAAGGCAAACAAAGAGGAATATAGTGTGAGATAGAGAGATAGTTTGGGGCCGGGGCAGAGAAAGAGACAGTGTGAGACAGAGACAGTGTGAGACAGAGACAGTGTGAGACAGAGACAGTGTGAGACAGAGACAGTGTGAGACAAAGACAGTGTGAGACAAAGAGTGTGAGACAAAGACAGTGTGAGACAGAGACAGTGTGAGACAAAGACAGTGTGAGACAGAGACAGTGTGAGACAAAGACAGTGTGAGACAGAGACAGTGTGAGACAGAGACAGTGTGAGACAGAGACAGTGTGAGACAGAGACAGTGTGAGACAAAGACAGTGTGAGACAGAGACAGTGTGAGACAAAGACAGTGTGAGACAGAGACAGTGTGAGACAAAGACAGTGTGAGACAGAGACAGTGTGAGACAAAGACAGTGTGAGACAGAGACAGTGTGAGACAGAGACAGTGTGAGACAGAGACAGTGTGAGACAGAGACAGTGTGAGACAAAGACAGTGTGAGACAAAGACAGTGTGAGACAGAGACAGTGTGAGACAGAGACAGTGTGAGACAAAGACAGTGTGAGACAGAGACAGTGTGAGACAGAGACAGTGTGAGACAGAGACAGTGTGAGACAGAGACAGTGTGAGACAAAGAAAGTGAAACAGAGAGAGAGAGAGAGAGAGACAGTGTGAGACAGAGACAGTGTGAGACAAAGAAAGTGAAACAGAGAGAGAGAGAGAGAGACAGTGTGAGACAGAGACAGTGTGAGACAGAGACAGTGTGAGACAGAGACAGTGTGAGACAAAGAAAGTGAAACAGAGAGAGAGAGAGAGAGAGACAAGGGGTGACCATCCCTGGACAGACAGGCGGCAGGTGAGAGATAAGGATACCATACCTGGCAGGTGACCGCTGGACCCCGACACTAACTACCTTCTCCTCCACCTTCACTCCACCTCACTACCTCCATCATTCCACCTTACTGCCTCCACCACTCCACCTCACTACCTCCTCCTCCTCCACACCACCACTCACCACTCACCACCACCACCACCACCACTCACCACCACCACTCACCACCACTACTAACCACCACCACTCACCACCACCACTCACCACCACCACTCACCACTACTCACCACCACTACTCACCACCACTCACCACCACCACTCACCACCACTACTCACCACCATTATTCACCACTCACCACCACTACTCACCACCACTCACCACCACCACCACTACTCACCACCACTCACCACCACCACCACTACTCACCACCACTCACCACCACCACCACTCACCACCACTCACCACCACTACTCACCACCATTATTCACCACTCACCACCACTACTCACCACCACTCACCACCACCACCACTACTCACCACCACTCACCACCACCACCACTCACCACCACTCACCACCACTACTAACCACCACCACTACTCACCACCACTCACCACCACCACTCACCACCACCACTCACCACCACCACCACTCACCACCACCACCACTCACCACCACCACTCACCACCACTCACCACAACTCACCACCACCACCACTCACCACTACTCACCACCACTACTCACCACCACTCACCATCACCACTCACCACCACCACTCACCATCACCACTCACCATCACTCACCATCACTCACCACCACTCACCACCACTCACCACTATTCTTCTCCCTATACCATACACTGTTTACACCTCACGTCACATAGTCTCTCTAACGCCTCAGAACATCTTCACTACATCACCTTCAGACTTTGACAGGTAGGAGGGGCTTCAAGGTGGATCAATTTGACAACAACACTCCTCTCATCTCACCCTCTTCTCTCTGTACCCTTTGAAATTATTAGAAAAGTGAAGAAAAAAATATTATATTCTCACCCCTATACGGTTAGGTTAGGTTAGCGTGGTAAGGTTAGGTTAGGTTACGTTTGGTTTGGTTAGGTTATGTTTGTTTGGTTAGGTTAGGTTAGGTTAGTTAATCTATAAGTTAATCTTCAGGTGATCCCAAATATTTATAAGTCTGCGTTAATGAGCCTGAAACACCTGTCTCTCCTGACCTGGCTGATATAGTGATATATATTGTACGAAGGAGGGATACTCTTTTTATTTCAAGTCTCTCTTATCGTAGTCCTAAGTACTTTCCAGGATTTATTGGCTGTGTGTGTGTGTGTGTGTGTGTGTGTGTGTGTGTGTGTGTGTGTGTGTGTGTAACCATGTTTATTATGTAGTTTTATTTACATTGCTCCTGCGTTATTATTATTATTATTATTATTATTATCATTATTATTATTATTATTATTATTATTATTATTTTTTTTTTTTTGTTGTTGTTGTTGTTTTACATTGTTCCTTTCCCCCGTTGTTATTATTCTTCCTTCTTGTTTACATTGTTACTGTGGAGTGTGGTCATTATTCTCTCTTCCTCCTCTCCTCGCGCGTTTAGCATAGTTCCTTCCGTGTCCATTCGTTGTGTCATTTGCTCACATTCTTTAGGTCAGGAAAAATGAAAAAAAAAATGAACTTATGTCGAACTGGCTGTAGGTGTGTGTGTGTGTGTGTGTGTGTGTGTGTGTGTGTGTGTGCGTGCGTGTGTGTCTGTGCGTGTGTGTGTGCGTGTGTGTGTGTTCGTGTGTCAGGATGAGGAAGGCGCGTGTCCCAACAGGTAAAGTAGTACTGGCAGGTAAGAGAGTGATTTACCGTGTTGACTCCCAGCATAATAGTCGATCACCTCGCCCTCTCCCCCACACATCCCCCCCACACACCCCACGCCCCCCCCCCCCACACCCCACGCCCCCCCCCCACACCCCACGCCCCCCCACACCCCACGCCACCCCCCGCGCCTCCACGCCCTTCAGCTAAACAAACCGAACTCCGCCACGCCCTAATGCTCCACCATTTGTACTCCAATATTCCTCCCCAAAACGAGAAAAATACAAAATTACTGGGGTTAGAATGGTATCGCGTCGATGTGTGATGAGTGAAGGTAAATAATGCCTACAGGTCGATCAATAGTGTGTGTGTTTATTGGCACTTACTGGCACCCGCACTCGGAACCTGACTCTGCTAGACGACACCTAACCTAACCTAACCTAACCTAGCCTTACCTAACCAAACTTAACCTAACCTAACCTAACCTGACCTGACCTGACCTGACCTGACCTGACCTGACCTAACGGGATCCTAGTGCTGTCAGTAGGTACCCTTATTCTATGTTACCAGGGTTAATTATTAGGGGAAAATAAACTGGGGTGTCTAATCCTCAGGTGTTGGGAAGCGGTTATTTACTTCAATTGTGTCAGGTGTTAAGGAGACGTATTTAATTAAGGAAAATTTCAGCGTAATATTGATGTAATTTGATAAGGTTTTTGTTTTTAAGCTTTTAACTAAACATGTTTATTTACGAGGAATAGTCATTATAAGAACTCTTAAGAAATCTGGACTTTAATTACCTGTGTCCACCTGTGCTCGCATTCTCAGGTAGGCGTGGAGGTATTTGATCTTCTTCCTGTTGAACGGACGAAGTGAAGTTGTTTTCAGAACGTGTCGCTGATAAACACTTTTTACTGGTGAAGGATGACCTTGTCTCTGAGAAAAAGTACTTGGTGGGGGGGGGGGGGGGAGTGTGGAGGAGGGAGAGGAGGAGTGTGGAGGAGGGAGAGGACGGGGGCGGTGAAGGAGGCGATGGTTGCAGAGGAAGTTGTTTGAGGAAGGATCACCTCTCAGTTCCTCCTTTTTCGTTCTTTCAATATTTCCTGTCACTCTTTTTCCTCATCCTGTACTTCCTCTTTCTCCTATCCTTCCTCCTCTTTTTTCTATCCCCTTTCTTCCTCTTATCCCTTCTCTTCCGACCTTATCTAACGATCCCCTTCTCCATACTTCTCCTCCCCCTCTACCACACAATCTCTTCATGAACCCCACATCTTCCTCTCCCTCCTCCAAAAATCTTCCTCACGACCCTCTCCTCCTCTCCCTCTTCCTCCTACTCCTCCTCCTCCATTCACCTTTTACACGGTCTTAAACTGAGGACAACATTACCATAATTCGTGTATTGTTCTAGGCCAGGGATCCCCGGGGTTGCTGGTCACCTTATGAATAGCCGACGTGCAAACACCAGGTTGTAAACGACCACCTCACAGGAGCCTCCGTCCTCAGGGGCTCCATAAAGGACTATAGATTACATCGCCTCGACCTCCCTCTCCCGTCCTACACGCCCTCCCTCATCGTCTTATCCTTCCTCCATGCCCTCCCCACACGCCTTCTTTTCCTTCATGCCTTCCCCACACGCCTTCTTCTCCTCTATGCCCTCCCCACACACCCTTTTCTCCTCTATGCCCTCCCCACACGCCCTCATCTGCCCCATGCCCTCCCCACACACCCTCATCTCCCCCATGCCCTCCCCACACGCTCTCATCTCCCCCATGCCCTCCCCACACGCCGCCCTTTTAAAGGTTGGTGGAGAAGCTCTGTGTTTATTGCGGAAATGCCAGCCAATGATAACGCGGCGACCTTGCCAGACTACCACCCACCCACCCACCCACCTTGCCCAGCTCACTCAACCCACCTTACCCACCTCACCCACCCAACCCACCTATTCACTCTGGAAAAAAAAAATCTAGTAGCTCCCCAATTTGCTACCCCCTGGCGCATGCTTCTCATCCCACCCACTCTCTCTTACACACACACACACACACACACACACACTTCTGTTTACACGCACGTCCATTCTGCACCTACTATACTCAGTCAGTCAGTCCCTCACCCAGCCCTCCTAGAAACACCCATACGCCACCTTTGCCATAAACCATTTGAAAGAGACAACACACTAAGATTCCCCTTGAAACGTGTTAGGTTAGGTTAGGGGTCTATCTGTACAGGGGCCCAAAATCACCCTCAAACGTATACAAAGAGATATTGGGATCGAACCTGGGGCCTACAAGGACTATGACACAGCGACCAGTAAATACCCACTCAACCACGACACCAAACTCAGCTTTGTGGGGGGTTGGAGGGGGGCGACTCACCTGGTAATTAGTGAGATTTTGGTACCTGGAAAGGACTTGTTGGTACTCAGTGGGGGGGGGGGGTGTGAGGGGGCTACCGGAATTTTACTACGGCAACCTTTATGATACCATCACCGCCTGTAGATACACTGTACCTTACTGTATTTACCTGTAATCTGTACCTGTAATCTTTATCTCCCATGCATTATAATGTTAACTGAGACCATTACTGTATCCCTGGAACTGTATCTATCTTTGTAATTACGAATAGATTTTTAACTTCTGGTTCTGTAATGTTAAATAATCACCCGTAATAAGTACCTGTAATTCGTACCTGTATGTGTAGTATCGACTATCGACCTGATGCCTGTACCAGTAATTGTATACCTTGGGTTAATGATACAGAGACTCCATACCTGTGTTTCATTGTTGTATTTATTTATTTTAGGGGAATTAAGTTGAGTACCTTTAAATTCACCCTAACGCTACCTGGGGGGGAAGGGGGGGGGGTTAGGTAAGGTAAGGTAAGGCTAGGTTAGGTAAGGTAAGGCTAGGTTAGATTAGGTGAGGTAAGGTAAGGCTAGGTTAGGTTAGGTTAGGTTAGGTTAGGTAAGGTAAGGCTAGGTTAGGTTAGGTTACTATTAAGGTTAAATTAGCTTGAGGGATGAAAACAGGGACGAATCCTCAGCTTGTCTAAACTCCCTTAACCTGTAGCGGCAGAATCCACTGTTACCTGACGAACACCTGACGTCAGTGGGCTACCTGGAGGAGACCTGCCCCCCCCCCCTACTTCTCCACCAGCTCCTCCTCCTCCATCACCTCCTCCTCCTCCATCACCACCTCCTCCATCACTTCTTCCTCTGTCACCTCCTTCTCCCTCCTCCCCCACCTGCTGCTTCTCCTCCTCTTCCTCCACCACCCACTCCCCCCCTAACCCCCCCCTCCTCCCCCCTCCCCCCCCCCCCCTGGCTTGATGGACCAACCTAGTCTTAAGTGAACCGAGAAATGCCACCAACGTGCCTTCACGAGGCCATCTGCCCCGCCTGGTCGTGTTGTCGTTTTACCATTACTTATTTTTTTTTACAGACCTTCTTCATCAATATTCCATTTTTGTCTCTTGTCCTTCGTTTGTCTGTCTGTCTGTCTGTCTGTCTGTGTGTCTGTCTGTCTGTGTGTCTGGCTGGCTGGCTACTGGTCCTGCGTTGTTTTGTACACGCTTTCGTCTTCGTCATTTTTTTAATTTGTCTTAAGAGTTTGTAGTCGTTCATTTAACTCTTTGTCTTCTGAGTTGTCGTGTTGTCGTTTTGGAAGAAGAAGAAGAAGAAGGAGAAGAAGAAGGAGGAGAAGAAGGAGAAGAAGAAGAAGAAGAAGAAGAAGAAAAAAAGATAATAATAAAAATGACAACGAAAAAGCAATATCATCATCATCATCATCACCATCACCATCCATCACCATCACCATACAGTAACATAAATAGTATTGTTCGTGTTAGCTCCCTACATACTGTACACTCCCGGAACACAGACCCACACACACACACACAGACCGTCACCCTAGCGAGGTATTCTGGTACGGGCAGCGTCGACAACTATCTTAGACAAATTCATGAGGATTGTTTTGGTTGAGTAACTCTGTCTGTCTGTCTATTTAATTGCCCTTCTATCTAACTGTCTATTTGTCCATCCATCTTTCTAACTGTCCATTTATCCAGCTAACTGTCCGTTTATCTATCTATCTATCCATCCACGTATCCAAGCTGTCCATCTATTCATCCATGTATCTAACTAACTGTCCATCTGATTATCTATCCTCCCGTCCTCCCGTCCGTCACACAACCCGTCTCATTACCTCTCATCCTCACCCTAATTAGCCTCTAAAGTCGCATAATTTCTCGCTCACAAAACCTTAATGATTTGTCTTGGATCTTTAATAGTCGCTGCCCCCATTAGTAACACGAGCCACCCCGCCAGCCACCCACCCACCCACCCTTGCCCGCCCACCCTTGCCCCACCCACCCACCCACCCACCCTTGCCCCACCCACCCACCCACCCTTGCCCGCCCACCCACCCGCCCACCCACCCACCCACCCACCTGCCACAGTCTCCGAGATGCGTACGAGAATACTGTCTTCTTATTCACTTTCTCTGTCTGTCTGTCTGTCTCTGTCTGGTTGTCCCTCTGTCTATCTGTCTGTTCGTCTTAATGTCTCCACTTACATATATATCTTATTTTTTTTTTACTTATTTATTAATCTTGTTTCTATATGTTTTTAGTTATTTATTGATTTTTCTTATTTTTTCTTATTTCTCCATTTATCTTATTTTTTCTTATTTCTTCATTTATCTTATTTTTTCTTATTTCTTCATTTATCTTATTTTTTCTTATTTCTCCATTTATCTTATTTTTTCTTATTTCTCCATTTATCTTATTTTTTCTTATTTCTCCATTTATCTTATTTTTTCTTATTTCTCCATTTATCTTATTTTTTCTTATTTCTCCATTTATCTTATTTTTTCTTATTTCTCCATTTATCTTATTTTTTCTTATTTCTCCATTTATCTTATTTTTTCTTATTTCTCCATCATGAGATTCTCAAGAGACAACAATGAAGCTTCGATACCAACACAACGAACCCCTCTTGAACGCCAGAACTCCATCGTGTAAATAAACTAGCTTTTTTTTCTTTCTAAGCTGACAGACGAAAGCTTCAATGAACGTTTAGAGCTTAGAGAATCAAGCTGGTGTGGATCCTGTTACTATTGGAACAAGCTTGACACATGCGTTAAGTTCAGTTCAGTGTTTTTTTGAGGAGATTCGAACAGAACTCACCGTCTCGACCCGTCTATAAATCGAACCACCTTGATCTGTCCATATCCGTCCAGACTTCCATTAAAAAATGACAAGGAACTTTTTTTTTTTTTTTAGAGAGAGAAATATTGATGATGGTGATTTAGTGATGGTGATATAGTGATGGCGATACAGGGATGGTGATTTAATGGTGATTTAGTAGTGATTGTGAGTGTGATTTAGTGGTGATGATGATGTAGTGATGGTGATAAAAATGATAGTGATACAGTGATGGCGATGCAATGATGATGAGACAGTGATGGTGAGACAAGGATGGCGATACCTTTCCCTCCCTCTCACCATTTCTCTCTCCATTCTCTTGACAAGCATTGCAGGAGGAGTCTCTCTCTCTCTCTCTCTCTCTCTCTCTCTCTCTCTCTCTCTCTCTCTCTCTCTCTCTCCTTCATTGTCCCTCATTCTCTCATTAATTATCTCATTCTGCCCCATTGTTCCTCATTCTCCCCCACTCACCCTCCCATTCACCCTCAGTGTTAAACGTCGTGGGAGCCAACACATCACCCTCAGGTACCCCGTGAGGTCAAGGATGTGTGTGTGTGTGTGTGTGTGTGTTTGGGTGTATTATTAACGGGTCTATAAGACACTTTGCACCGCCACCATTTCAGACCTTCACACGGGTCATTATGTCAGCTCCACCCACCACCACCACCACCTCCACCCTTGTGTAACTGTCTGTCTGTCTGTCTGTCCGTCTGTCTGTCTGTCTGTCTATATTTATGTCTATCTGTCTGTCTGTCTCTGTCCCTTTCTGTTTGTCTGTCTGTCTGTCTGTTTGTCTTCGTTTCTCTCTCTCTCTCTCTCTCTCTCTCTCTCTCTCTCATCAGTGAAAGAGTTTTCAAGGGGTAATGGGATCCAGTCCTAATGGGTTCCAGTCTTAATGGGTTGCCAGTGCTAATAGGTTCCAGTCCTAATAAATACCAATGGTAACAGGTGTCGTCATTCCTAATTGGTACCAGCTGATGGGTTCGGGTGCTAATGTGGCCCCTGTCTTAATCTAGGAAAAATATATGTGAAAAAAGTCAGACGATAGGTTATGTTATGTTATGTTAGGTCAGGTCAGGTTAGGTTATGTTATGTTAGGTCAGGTTAGGTTAGGTCAGGATATGTTATGTTAGGTTGGGTTAGGTCAGGTTATGTTATGTTATGTTATGTTAGGTCAGGTCAGGTCATGTTATATTAGGTTAGGTTAGGTTAGGGTGTTCAATAATCAGGTGATTTAAGCTAGGGGTGCTAATCTTCCTATGGTCCACTTAGGGTAACATATAAGTGTCAACAAACAAGGAGGAAAGTGAAGGATTCTAAAAGGATCGTAAGTTACTGTTTTTCTCCACTTAATTAGAGACGTGAAAATGGGTCTACCAGGATCACTTAAGCTACGAGATAACGATAGATCCTTGGAGAAACTTACGATACAATTTTTTCCCCTTAACCGGTGATGTGAGGACGTATTTAACTGATTCACTTAACTTCCCCTTGTAACTGAAGATGTTAATAAACGCTTCTAACTGGCTTTCTTAACCTACAGGATATTAAGGACAGTAACTAGGAAGGTTCTCTCATTACCAGTTAAAGATAAACACTTAACCTGTGAAAGTTTTGGGGGGGGGGGGTCTTAAGCCTCTGTGTGTGTGTGTGTGTGTGTGTGTGTGTGTGTGTGTGTGTGTGTGTGTGTGCCCCCTCGCATCGCCAATTACGCTCTACACATACAGGTAATATTTCCCCTTTACAGCACACAATATAAAATAAATGAGTACAGATGACTGAAATAAAACGACAAAAGTGAATAATAATCAAACACAAAGGAAAATAATTATATAAATGAATAAATAAAATACGAGAGATGAATGACTGCGTGAATAAACATATAACTAGCGATATATAGATTAAATTGAATGAATTAAACAGTTATAAATGGTAAGTTGTCCAATTTTTTGTATTTACTTTGTCATTTAAGCTGTATATACATGGAGGAATAATCTGTTTGCTTTACTACGCATGCACGCACTTGCGCACTCACGCACACGCGCTCACGCACATACACATGCATATACAGCCAACGATGATCACCACCAACCACCCCCCCCCTCCCTCCATCCCTTCCCAACAACCACCACCACTACCACTACTACTACCACTATCAACCACCACCACCACCACCACACCACTACCAACAACCACCATCACTACCAACAACCACAACCACCACCACCACCACCACCACCACCCACCCACCCACCCACCCACACCTACATTTTCTTCCCGCCCTCCCGTGTATTCTCCTTTGCATGATACATTGTCAATAAGTAACAAGTCCTCACCCCGTCAATAAGACTAAGTGAGCCACAACACGACGCCTCCATAATTGATGGGCGACACTCAACCAATATATTGTGTGGAATCCATTATGGCGCTGGTGAAATATGGTATTGGTGTTGTAATAGAAAAAAATCCGGAATGTGTGGGATTTTTCTTTTGGTGGGGGGGGGGGTAGGGTTTGGGTGGTGGGGGGTGTGGGGGGGTGGTGTGTGGGGGAGGTGTGGAGGGGTGGGTGTGTGTGTGTGTGTTACTGTTGTAGTTTACTAGATGGAGTGAATGGTGCTTGTTAATCCTGATAGTTGAACCACTTAACAAACAATAATAACAACAAAAATATCACCACTGCTCACAACAACAACAACAACAACAACATCATCATTCACCACCACCACCACCACCACCACCAACAACAACAACTATCACTACCACCAACAACAACCATCTTCCTTTTAGCTACAGGTGATTCATGTATATTTGTTGTAGCTTATGATTATATACACACTGTATATATGGGGAGGATAAACATCACCGTCAACCCGTAAACAAAGACCACAGTTCCTCCTATTTCAGTGTTGTGCTGTGATGTGTAGTGGAACATGTATGCTATAAATGTTTATATATCCTTCATGTAAAACTATGTAAAGAATGTGTATATTATTCCTGTGAAAATATACGTTGTTCAGGTATATATATATATATATATATATATATATATATATATATATATATATATATATATATATACAGTATATTCTACCTGTTCGAAATATGTTGTACACACACACACACACACACACACTCACACACACACACACACACACACACACACACACACACACACACACACACACACACACACACGACAAGGCACCCTGGACAGGCTACAGGCATGGACTACGGAGAACAAGGTCACCATCAACCACACCAAAACCGTAGTCATGCACACCAATATCGCCACCACTCCAGTGCAAGCCCCAGCAATCACAGTGGGTGCCCATCCTCTCCAGTTAGTGCAGTCTGCCAAACTCCTGGGTGTTACCATAGACCACAAACTGGACTGGAAGGCCCATGTAAACAACACAATCAAGGCAGCCTCGTACCGACTCTACATGCTACGACGACTTAGGTCACTTGGGGCACCCACGCCTTTATTCTCCCCAAACTAACGTGTGCGTCACCAGCCTGGTCGTCTTCTCTCAACTCTACCCAACGACGTCAGCTAGAGAAGGGCCTGCAGAATCATGCTCGGCGCAGACTACTCCGGTTACAACAACGCTCTCTCCACCCTGGAAATGCCATCCCTCAGTGACCTCCACCACCAAGCACTAGCAAGGTTTGGCAGTGGACTACTGCACCATCCTCGTCGTCGCCACCTCCTGCCACCGGCAGTCCCCTGCCCACCTCGCGCAGTCCGCCACTACAACAAAATTCAGCCCATAAGAGCCCGCACCGATAGATATAAGTATAGCACCATCCCATCTATTGTTAAAATAATAAACAGCTCCTGATTTATATACTGTACAGCCCTGTAAATGTATTCAACGCATATCATTATGTTTAAATCAAATATAAGTTTGTATATTTTCAGCCACCGGCTGCAACTCTATTAATAAACCGTTTATTATTATTTATTATTATTATTATTATTATTATTATTATTTATTATTATTATGTTAATTGTTTTTTATTATTATTATTTTATTGTTATTATTATTATTATTATTATAACACACACACACACACACACACACACACACACACACACACTCACCAACCACCTTGTTAATCTACATATTTTCCTCCCTCACTTAAAACGATGCAGTACAGGTGTTGGCAGGTAGAATAGTACAGGTGTTGGCAGGTAGAACAGTACAGGTGTTGGCAGGTAGAACAGTACAGGTGTTGGCAGGTAGAACAGTACAGAATTGTTGTTACGGTGTTTTTAATGATAGTAGGTTAGAATAGTTTTAGTTTTGTTCTATTGGTGAGAGTTGTATATAAAATAGGTGAGGTAGTTAGTTAATTGAGGTGTTTATGTCTGAGGGTTGGTGACTACAGCCCTCTACTTCTTTTTTTGTCAGGGGATTTAATTTTATGTTTTTTCCATTATTTTTTTTGTCTCTCTCTTGGGTTAATATTACATTTTTCACCATCCTTCATCATCTCTCCATCACTATTAGTAGTACCTTTTCGTCATCATCATCACCTTTCACTAACACCCTTCATTATTATCCTTGTGTTCTCACTATCATCAATCACCATCATCACCTACATCCATAATCAACATCACTATCAACGTCACTAGTCACCACCACCACTTATCATCACACAGCACCCTCTTCATGAACACCTCCTCATCACCAAAACCCATCTCCATCACCACCATCACACACCCTCTCCCCTTTCTTCACCATAACCAACCCATCACCATCATTACACACACCCTCCCCACTTCCTTCACCATCACCAACACCATTCCCAATCACCATCACAAACCTTATACCCCTTCTCCACCATTACACATACCCTCTCTCCTCCCCCTCATCACCAACACCCTTCTCCATCGCCATCACCGCGGTCATATAGACAACGAGAGGGAGGGAGGGATAGGGAGGTAGAGAGGGAGGGAGGGATAGGGAGGGATAGGGAGGGAGACAGGGAGAGAGGGAGGGAGGGAGTAGAGAGTAGAGGGGGGGGGGACAGACATCGGCACATCATTACAACCATATCACAACCAACAAAAACAACCTTATCGCCAACCACCTCACCTCATTTCACCCTAAAACAACCAACAGCATAAAAAAAAAAAACTGGACCTTTATCTCCGTCGGTAAAAAAAAAAATATAGGTAAACAAAAAATAGAATAGTTCACCCAGCGTCAGTCTCCGTTTTCTGTTTCAGTATAAGATATGATGTTTTATTTTCAGAGTTAGATTGATAGATAGATGGATGGATGGATGGATGGATGGATAGATAGTCAATTACATGTTTATCCATTTATTCAGTTATTTATCCATTTATACAAACATACTGATCCAGCTTATTTCTATCCATTCACTCGACAATCCAGACAAATACCTATCCATCCGTTTAGAAGTCTATTCATCCATCTGACCGTGTATCCATCTAGCCAGTAGTCTATCCCTCTATCTAATAGTCTATCCTTTCATCTAATAGTCCATCCATCCATACCTCTGGCCGTTTAACCATCTATCTATCCAGAAGTCCATCCATCCAACTATCCACCCCTCACCTAAATATATACAGTACATAATATCCAACTACCCAACCACCACTCAACTATCCATCCATCCACTCTCAGAAGGCTTCACCTCCCTCAATGAATGAGATAACACGCTAGCAATGTTTTTCACGGGTCTGCCTCCTCGTGCCACATATGATCGACCTTTCACGACACACCCTGAGCGAACACTTCAGGAGGCGTGGAGAGGTCTAGGTATAGTGGGGGTTCCTTAGGGTGATGGTCCCGCGGTGTTTTATGTGGGAGGGTAGGGAGTTGTTCTTTGCTCTGTCTGTCTGTCTTTCTGTCTGTCTGTCTGTCTGTCTGTCTGTCTTAGAATGTGTGAGTGTGATGAGGAAACATTTAACGCGCGCGCGCGCGCGTGTGTGTGTGTGTGTGGAAGTGACAGCATTCCTCACTCACGGCTAAAGAATGTGTAGAGTGATTGCGTTCAAACTTCTCTTTCCTTCCCCTCCCTCCCCCCTCCCCCTCTCTCAGGTGACCAGTGTGAAGGAGGAAAGGTATAGTGACAACATTCTGTGACAGCAGTTAATGAATGCGTAGCGTGGAGGAGGAGAATGTTGAGTGTTAATGTATTCACGTATGTAACACACACACACACACACACACGCCAGCTACGACAACATCAAGAATGTGTGTGTGTGTGTGTGTGTGTGTGTGTGTGTGTGTGTGTGTGTGATTGGTCTGTGCCAATTAAGGATCCATTAGACGCGACCACAAAAAAAACCCCTTCGAAACGACAGACATACATAGCAAGGGTTTTAATACACAGCTGCTGGGTGTAAGGGGGGAGGGTGGAGTGGGTGGGTGGGCGGGGACGAGGTATCAGCAGGTGGGAAGGTGGGTGGGTAAGGTTATATGGAAGGGGGTGTTAGGTAGTAGGTGAGACAAGATGGGAGAGGAGGGGGGATAGGTGTTTGATTGAAGGGGGAAGTGGATGTTGTGTGGAAGGGGTTATAGGAAGGGGGAAGGGGGGGGCAGGGGCAGGAAGAGGGAGGGGGAAGAGGGGGAATAGGGATGGCTTGGGGCCAACATCAACTCCTTTCAAATGTGTATCACAGGCAAGAAGAAGAAGAAGAAGAAGAAGAAGAAGAAGAAGAACTCGGAATCTTTACCTACACCCCCCCCCCTCCCCCGCCTCCTCCACACCTCAATTTATTCACTCATAAAACGTCACAATAAAGCCATTTCCTCCCCTCACCCCTTTCTCCCTCACCCCCACCCCATTCTCCCTCACCCCCACTCCATTCCTCCTCCGTCTCCCTCCTCTCTATGGTGACAGACAGACAGACACACGCGACTGACGCTATATGCCTTGGGATACAGATGCACTTACAAACGGACTTATATCAACTCATTAACTTATAAAAGACAGGTAATTAGCCTTCTTAGGTAATGAAGTACAGGTAAGGTATTTAACACCTGCCTTGACGTAGATATTAATGGAAGGTTGAGGTTAATTAAGTGTCTTACCTGGTGGTTTAATTTCTCAAAGGTTCGTATGTTAAAGATTTGGCCACAGGTGATACACTCTCTACCTGGCGTATCTTAAGTGTGTATATACGCTTATATAAACATACACGTACATTATGCTGACATATAAACAAATTTATTATAACACACACACACACACACACACACACACACATCAGTATCAAAACTCCATGTAATTAACTACTGTGTTTTTTTCTGTTTGTTTTTGTAAGTGTCTGTCTCGTGTATGGGTGAGTGACCGTCTTGAGTGTTTTGGTGTGAGCCACTCCACCTGTCCCCTAGCGTCACTCACTCGACCCTTGGGCCAAAAAACACACACACACACACACACACACACACACACACACACACACACACACACACATATACTCACTCATAAAAGCTTAGGGTCAGCTTGAGTGCCTCTAGTAATTATTCACACCCTCCAACCACTCACTTATACACTCTGGGGTCACTCAACGTCACTCATACGACCCTTGGATCAAGTTGAGTGCTACATGAACTCCTTCACACCCCCTCTCCCTCTTCACTCATTCATCCTCTAGAACCTTTTAACTGGGAGCTACTCAGTGTCACTCACTCACTCTGTAGGTCATCTTGAGTGCCCTCGGTAACTCACCCACTCTTAAATCTTTAATTGACCGTCACTTCGAGTCGGGAGTTCAATTCTACACCGTTACTCATTCACTCATTCATTCTTTCACTCCTTGTAGAACGTTTTACTGGGCGTCACTCATCCCTATATCTCGTCAGTCACTCCGTCACACAGTCTAAAACCACTTTGTATCACCGGTCACTCCTTCTTGCACTTAATTAGTATCTCCTTGTACCGCCAGTCACTCATTAAATCCATTTAGAACCCTTCCCTATACGTTACTCAGTCACTCACACCATCTAGAACTTCCCCTGACCGTCACTTACTTCTCTTATCCATATAGAACTTCCATACCCCGTTACTCACCCCCCCCACGACTCTTACCTCTACCGTCACTCATTCTTTGTCCCTCTCTAGAACCTCCATACCCCCGTCACTCACTCCCTCCACCCCGCAACCTTTCCGCTACACTGTCACTCACTGTTACTCCCCTCCAGTACATTTGAAGGGGTTTTATGGTTATATGACCTGGAGGTAATTAGTCATAAGAGTGAAGGGTCAACATTGGGTTTCTTGGTTCCAATGTTTGTATTGGTGAAGGGGGGGGGGCGTTCTTGAAGGTGCTGGTGTGGTCTCTCTCTCTCTCTCTCTCTCTCTCTCTCAATAATAATAATACCAATAAAAACAAATAAACAATAACAACAATGATATTTTGACGCTGTGTGTATGTTTCTGCCAAAAGTTGTACACACTCGTATAGGCAAAGTGTAATTAATAAGTGGTACAGATTAGTGTACTCTTACTGACCTATTTACACCTGTTTTAAGTGGCTAGGTGACAGACGGGTCCTTGATAATGTTTCAGGTGGGTGTAGGTGTCCTCAGTAGGTGTAGGTGGTCTCAGTGTATGTATAAGGTGTAGGTGGGGTGTAGGTGGGGTGTAGGTGACCTGAAGGTGGGTGTAGGTGGGAAGTAGGTGGGGAGTAGGTGACGTATATAAGTGATTGGTGAAACAAGGTATTACAACCTAATGTCAAACTACTTAATTGACCTCTAACCCCGTGAGAGAGAGAGAGAGAGAGAGAGAGAGAGAGAGAGAGAGAGAGAGAGAGAGACCTAACCTAAAAAAAAATCGAAATATTTATTTGGGTAAATTTGCCAACCAACAATACGTTCTATCCAAATTCTCTGTATCGTTCACTAATAATAAATTTTAAGAACCTTCTGTACACTTGATTCAATGACTCGTGTGTAGAGACGTTAGTACATGGGTGTAAATGGGTGTAAACGAGTGGAAATGGGTGTAAGTGGTAAGTGTAGTCTAGATAAATTTGAATGAGATCCTTCGTGTAAATTTCCTAAACTATTTGGAACTTCATTACCACCCCCTCCTTCCTTCCTTCCCCTTCCTCTCCTTCCTTCCTTCCTTACACCTACACACCTGGAGGGATTGTTTAGGTGTCGTGGTGGGTGTAGTGACCGAGGGTGGAGGTTCACTGTGGGTGTATTTAATGGGTGTGGGCGGGGTGTAGTGAGCGCGCAGGGATGGTACCTACAGCCTTATAGGGGCGAGTGACAAGTGTAGCACAGGGTATCGTCTCTCTCATCGCCGCTGTAAGTCACCTCTCCTTCCTCTCCCTTCTTTCCCTCCCTCCTTCTGTCCGTCCGTTCCGTTCCGTCATTCTTATCCACCCCGTTCCGTCCCTTCGATCTATTCCGTGCCGTCCGTCTCTGAGTACTACAGTAGTCTGCCATCTGCCACTACCAACGTCACCACTATTACTACTACCACACACACACACACACACCACACCTGACATGACTGGTCCCTTTAAGACTATGACTATTATAGAGGAGTGTGTGTGATGACGCAATTATGACCACTGTTGCTTAATTATAGGAGAGAGAGAGAGAGAGAGAGAGAGAGAGAGAGAGAGAGAGAGTTATATGAGCTGATTTCAGACTCTCTCTCTCTCTCTCTCTCTCTACCACCACCACCCCCCCCCAATAATACACACCCCCCCCCCCACTACATATATCCTTCCTACCATCCCTCCACCACTACACCTCCTTCAACACACCACTACACCCCCATACACAGAGGCTCCCAGGTGTCGGCCACAGGTGTAAACAAACCATGGCTGTCTTCTTAAGGAGGTAGGGGAGACCACTCAGTAATGACTCCTGCCACTCCAGTGCTTATTTCACTCTTACTGTGATGGTGTTGTGAAGAGGGAGGGAGGGGTGAGGGAGGTAGGGGGGTGAGGGAGGTAGGGGGTGAGGGAGGGAGGGGGTGAGGGAGGTAGGGGGTGAGGGAGGTAGGGGATGAGGGAGGGAGGGGGGTGAGGGAGGGAGGGGGGTGAGGGAGGTAGGGGGTGAGGGAGGGAGGGGGGTGAGGGAGGGAGGGGAGTGAGGGAGGGAGGGGGTGAGGGAGGGAGGGGGGTGAGGGAGGGAGGGGGTGAGGGAGGTAGGGGGTGAGGGAGGGAGGGGGGTGAGGGGGGAGGGGGAGGGCGGGAGGGGGAGGGTGAGGGAGGGAGGGGGGAGGGAGGTAGGGGGTGGAGGGAGGGAGGGGGTGAGGGAGGTAGGGGGTGAGGGGGTAGGGGATGAGGGAGGGGGGGGGTGAGGGAGGTAGGGGGTGAGGGAGGTAGGGGATGAGGGAGGGAGGGGGGTGAGGGAGGTAGGGGATGAGGGAGGGAGGGAGGGGGTGAGGGAGGGAGGGGGTGAGGGAGGTAGGGGGGTGAGGGAGGGAGGATGGTGAGGATGGTGAGATTGAGAGGGAGGGAGGGAGGATGGTGAAAGAAGGGGAGGGTAGAGGAATAGACAAAGGGAGGTAGAGAAGGGATAGTGAGAGGGTGGGATGGTGAGAGGGATGGAGAGAGGGAGGGAGATAGAGAGAGAGATGGTGAGAGGGATGGAGGGAAGATGATTTTTAGTGAGTCTTTCCTTCATATACAGGTAAAGGTACCCCCCTGTATGATACCCTCACCACCTTTGTGTTACGCCAGCAGTAGTAGGAGACGCAGCAGTAGCAGGTCCTCATTCGTGCAGTTAAAACATACAAACGGTGGAGGGGGAGGAGACAGCATGCGTACACGGGGGTGGAAACAAAGAAACGCACACAAACACACACACACACACACACACACACACACACACACACACACACACACACACACACACACGACCCGATGGCTTGTGTCATATCAGGTGCCACTATGTGTGTGTGTGTGTGTGTGTGTGTGTGTGTGTCTGGGGAACATACGTCAGTGCCACTGGACCAACAGGGGGGTCTGGTTGGCACTTGGGTGGGAACTGGCACTCTTTCTCTCTCTCACCACCTCTCCCTCCTCATCCTGTTCCCCCTTCTCAAGTGAGGAGGGAGAGAGGGGGGAGGCGGGGGGGGGGGGAGGGGTGGGACTTAACCCCTTGAGTACGATTACCTTTTTCTCTCCCTTGAGTTCGATGATATAGTACTCAAGGTATCAAATCATCGTATACTCAAGAGGTTAGATTATCGTACTCAAAATATTAAGACATCAAACTCAAGAGTCCAAGTCAGTGTACTCAAGGGGGGTTAAATCATCATACTCAAAGGGTTCAGATAATCAATACCCTTACTTATTGTACTCAAGGGGTTTGTTATCATACTCAAGGGGTAAATAAGAGTGTGATAGATTGAGATGATAGCGTAGATTAACGACAGGTAAAAGACTCTTCAACACCTGGTGGGGAGATGACCGACAAATTCTCCTGTGTTAATTAAGTCGGGTACAGGTGTTATTAGAGGTTCACAGGTTAGGTTAAGTACAGGTAGAAGTATAGGTATTGTAGAGGTGGGATTAAGGGGTAGTTTTAAACCCTTTCTCTCTCTTCCTCTCTTCTCCCTTACCCCTTACTCCTTCTCCCTCCCTCCTCAATTATTCCTTATTGTTCCTCACTTCGTCTTCCTTTCCTCTCTTCCTTACTTTATCTCTTCCTCCCACACTTCCTCTCCTACCTTTCTCAATCCATTTGTAATCTCTCTCTCTCTCTCTCTCTCTCTCTCTCTCTCTCTCTCTCTCTCTCTCTCTCTCTCTCTCTCTCTCTCGTTCCTTCCCACTCTTTCTCCCACCACACTACACCTCTCCCATCTCCCTCCTAACCTCCTTCACCCCTCTCCCCCCCTACCTCCTCCCCCACCTTCTCCCCGTCAGACAGGGCAGCAAGGCCTCTGTTTTATGACAGGAGACTCTGAGTGGCGTCCAGCTGACCTCTGCCACACAGCATCTTTACAAGAATGGAATAGGACGGCCCGGAGACAAAAGGAAAAAGAAAAAGAGAGAGAGGAGAAAGGAAAGAAAGAGAAAAAGAGGTGTTGGGAAACGAGAGAGAGAAGGGAAAAAGAAAAAAGAAGAAGAGAGAGAGAGTAGAGAGAGAGAGAGAGAGTCATTAGAGAGAGATAGAGAGGCGAGCGAGAAGAATATAAGAGAAGAGAGAGTGGAACAGAAAAGAGAAAAGAAGGAAAAGAATAAAAAACGAGAGAGAGAGAGAAGGAAATAAGAGAAAAAACAGGGGGATGAAAAGAGAGAGGAGTAGAAAGAGAAAAATAAAAACAGAGAAAGAGAGAGAGAGAGAGAGAGATAGAGAGACAGAGCGAGAGATACGAGCAAGAGAGAGATGTAAAGAAAGAGAAAAATAATCAGATAGAGCTGCTATCTAGATAGAGAGTATCTAGATAAAGAGAAAGAATAAACTCAAAGTCCCCGCCCATACACTCCCAGTAAACAAGCCCTCCCTCTCTACATCCCTCTATTTCCGTCTCTCTATCTCACGTTTCCCTCTCCCTTCTTTCCCGATAACTCCTTCTCCTTACTACCTTCTTCACATCTCTCTCTCTATCTTTCTTCTTTCGTCCATCTCTCTCCCTTCTTTCCCCCCCCCCCTCCCCTTGTTCACTCTCTTCCTCCCTCCTCTCCCTCTTCATCCTTCCACCTTGTTCAGTCTGTCTGTCTGTTTGTCTGTCTGTCCCTCAATCACTTTCTTTGTTTCCTATAGTTATATAGATCTCTCTCTCTCTCTCTCTCTCTCTCTCTCTCTCTCTCTCTCTCTCTCCACCACCTCGGTACCAAACACTAATTGATGGTGGGACTCCACTAGTGCTCGCTCTGGTGTACAGTCAACAAACAAAATTTCTGCACCATTATGGTGTTATACAATATGACACCGGGCCAAGAATTCTGAACAACACTCATTTACGCGGGTGATTCCTGTTAATTTCTCTGTATTAACTATATGTGATATACAAAATGCTCCATACTGGTTATACAATGCATCACACAACCAGAAATACCAACCTTACCACATTAACATGGCCTCAGTCAGTGATCATTGCGGAGGTCATCTGACCAAGGGGTGCAGAAAATATTTTTTGCTGATAATACACACACACAATAGCAAACACTATATATATATATATATATATATATATATATATATATATATATATATATATATATATATATATATATATATATTAATTTACACAAACACAAATATAACATTTGCACGTGTGTGTTTTAATAGATTCAGATGTGTTCAGTTCAACTCAGAATTGACAGCTTGTCAGATATGTCGTTCTTACCCCGAGAGTGAAGGTAGACTCAAGTTGCCATGTCGGCTTTAAAAAAAATCATAAATGAATTCGTTCAGGGCGTTCTAGCTCCCGCGTTCTGTTCAATCGGCCCGTGAACGGGGGTGGCATCACAGGGTGAACGTTCACGGCCGGCGTTCAGCGGTATCTCACCAGAGGTTTGAACGGATAGGTGGAGATAAGAGATAAAGAAATGACTGAGGGTAAAAATGGCGTATCAGTTGGCAGCCTCGTAGGAACACGGCCAGCTAATGGCTGTGTCGCCACTCCGTCGCTGTGAGGGAGGGAGGGAGGGGTGGTGAGGGAGGGAGGGAGGGAGGGGTGGTGAGGGAGGGAGGGAGGGAGGGGTGGTGAGGGAGGGAGGGAGGGAGGGAGGGATTTTGACTACTAGGTAACAACGAAATGTGTGAGGGAGAGAGAGGGAGATGTTAGAAGGTAGGGAGAGAGAGGGAGAGGATGGAAGGAAGGGGGAGAGAGGGAGGGGGTGGAAGGAAGAGAGAGAGGATGAGGGAGGTTAGGTGAAAATGTGAGGGAGAGGAACGGAGAATGAGGGAGTGAGGGAAAGGGAGGAAGTGATGATGAGGGAGGGTAAGGAGAGAGAGAGGGGAAGGAGAAGAGAAAGAGAGACACGAAAAGGCAGAGAGAAAGAGTGAAATACACAAAAAGGAGGAGTGAAGGAAGGAAGGAAGGGAGAAACAGAAACGGAAGCAAAGGAAGAAGAGAAAGACCAAAAGAGGCGAGATGAAGGAAAGGAAAGGGAAGGAGAGGGAGAGAAGTAAGCGAGGGGGGAGAGGGGGAGAAGGGAAGGGGAGGGAGAGAAGAAGAAAAAAGAAAGAAAGAAAGAACAGTAATATCTCTCCCTCTGTTCCAAGATGTGTATACTGTTGTACTGTGTGTGTGTGTGTGTGTGTGTGTGTGTGTGTGTGGTGACGTACATTAATGGTGATGCTACAACACTTGAGTTATGTCCATTATTGTCTACACACACACACACACACACACACACACACACACACAAAGGGAAACTCATTTTATAGGTAAGGTTAGGTTAGGTTAGGTTAGGTTATAATTTATCGAGCGTATTATGCACAAAATTATATACTTCATTTATTAAATATACCTGAGCATATAGCCATTATACAGTACTTATTATATTACGTGTATTGAGCCATTGTTAATGATGATAGGTGTTTGTACAGTGCCATTTAATAAGCGTCACCCTGTTAAGTAGGTTCTATTATCGTGGCACCTATGTTACCTGTGGCACTTGTGTTACTTGTGGTACTTGTGTTACCTGTGGCACTTGTGTTACCTGTGGCACCTGTGTTACTTGTGGTACTTGTGTTACCTGTGGCACTTGTGTTACCTGTGGCACTTATGTTACCTGTGGCACCTGTGTTACTTGTGGTACTTGTGTTACCTGTGGCACTTGTGTTACCTGTGGCACCTATGTTACATGTGGCACTTGTATTACATATGGCACCTCTGTTACCTGTGGCACTTATGTTACCCAGTCGCTCGTACCGTCGTGTTCGTGGCGTTCGTGTTCCGTCCTTATAGAGTGTACGTGATAACTCCATTCCCTCCACCACCATGCACCTCCTCCACCTCCCCTCCACCCCTCCCCCAACCATCCAATCACTTAACCTGAACAAGCAGGTAAGATAATATGAACGTTCGGGGTTATACCGGGTGTACGACTTCCTCGGAACTCAATCACACTCACATATATATATATATATATATATAATATATATATATATATATATATATATATATATATATATATATATATATATATATATATATATATATTAAAGGGTCGTTAATGAGGGGTTAATGATCATTCCCACCATCGTCAGAATTATCCAGATTGGTGAGCGTAAACGGCGATTTATTACTACACATATAATCTTAATTAAATCTAACTAATTATATACATCATATAAAAACACCATAAAATCACTCTCACTCACTCACTCACTCACTCTCACTCACTCACTCACTGACGGGGAGAGAAATGGATTGACTCCTATACGGTAATCCTGTCAGGGCTCTGGGTCACTAATGTATACGTTACCTGTGAGTTGATTATATTGTACAGGTGTGTGTGTGTGTGTCTCTCTCTCTCTCTCTCTCTCTCTCTCTCTCTCTCTCTCTCTCTCTCTCTCTCTCTCTCTCTCTCTCTCTCTCTCTCTCTCTCGGTTACACACACACACACACACACACACACACTGTTATCACCTGTGGTCTTAATTATCGTTCTGTAATTATTGTTGGGATCACCTTATCACCCCCTCCACCACCTGGGGGAGGGGTGGGGGGTCAACAACCACGCAGTCATGTTCTCTCTCTCTCTCTCCTCCTCCTTCCCTCTCCTCTCACCTCCTCCTTCTCCTTTATCACCTTTCCCCCTCCTCCCCCCCCCTCCCTCCTCCTCCCCCTCATTAACAGTCATAATTGGTGAATGATTAGCGGTGTTACTTGGTCCCGTGTGGCACTGATAAGGAGAGATGTCAGAGTGCCAATATATAGTGCCTCAATCGTCAGGCGGCACTCTCACTAAACCTGTCGTGGGAGATAGGCACTAGGGGGGGGGGGGGTTGATTGACACGGCTCTACCTGTCGGCATTTGTGTGACTCTCTCTCTCTCTCTCTCTCTCTCTCTCTCTCTCTCTCTCTCTCTCTCTCTCTCTCTCCTTCGCTATTCTTCTCCTTTCTAGTTCTTCCCTCCTATCCTTCCTCTCTTTGTTTTAATAATGGAGACAAGAAGGGAGGAAGGAGGGTGAGACACGGAAGGAGGAAGGGGAGGAAGAGAGCGAGAGGAAGGAGGGGAAGAAGAAGAAGGAGGAAGGGGAAGGAAGGAAAGGAGGAGGGGGGAAGGAAGAATCGCTTCGTATGAGAGAGAGAGGGAGAGGGAGGGATGGAATGGAAGTAGGGAGGGAGGGAGGGAGGTAGGGAGGGAGGGAGAGAAGTAGGGAGGGAGGGAAGGAGGGAGGAAGGGAGGGAGGGAAGGAGGGAGGAAGGTAGGGAGGGAGGGAGCTAGGGCCATTTGTCCACACGGCGGTAATATCAAGGCAGTACACAAGAGATATGTGGGACAGTACACCAAATACGTTTATGTAGCCACACACACACACACACCAGTAAACATCCTGGCGGTACACACAAACTTACATTTACAAGTATACACTCTACTTACACACGCATACTAATACTTACACACGAACATTTATACTTACATATTATACTTACACACAATATTTATACATGTACACTCATACTTACACACTATACTTACACACATACACTCATAGTTAAACTGCACTTACATATATACAGTCACTACTACTACTACTACTACTACTACTACTACTGCCACACACACACACACACACACACACACACACACACACACACACACACCCACACCCACACCCACACACACGCCAAAGTCATACTAACATTGTTGTTCACGCAGCAGTAAATCACACCGGAGGTTTAATAGACCCAATAATAACATGGTCTCCAGTCTATTCCCACGATACAATAGGTACCACACAGTGAATAGAATAATGCACCCGCGTCAAGTCTTCTTCATCTATTTTGAAACACTGGTAAATAGATCATAATACTCGGCTCTTTCTATTTCCCACGGGAACATTAACCTAGGTGTAGGAATTGATGGTGGTGGTGGTGATGGTGGTGGTGGTGGTGATGGTGGTGGTGGTGGTGTGATGATGATGATGATGATGATGATAGGTTAGGTAAATAGTGATGATTGGTGCTAGTAAAGGTATAGGAAGGTGTGGGAACCCAATCATGAGGAACTGGTTTGTGTTGTGGTTGGTGAGTCATGGTAGATAGATAGATAGATAGATAGATAGATATAATTGTGTTGATATATATATGTATGTATGTATGTATGTATGTATGTATGTATTATATGTTACACTTACACGTAGACACACACACACACACACACACACACACTCAACACTACCCCCTCCACACAAACACACCACCACCCCCCCTCTTTACACCCCCCCTCACCATCCTAGAGACACACGACAGACAGACAAACGCATCATTTAGGTTCATCATACACTTTAATAACCACAGCAGTTCACAATATGTTCCCACGCATCGCTTCGCCTCTGCTTTAAACTGTAAAAATTGAATCGGCAATTTCGGTCATAAATCAAGGAGGTGGTGTGTCGAGAGGCGCGTGGCTGTGGTGGTGTCTGGCCGCTGAGAGGGGGAGGAGGGGGAGGGGGAGGGAGAGAGGGAAGAATGAAAGAATAGAGAGAGGGGAGGGTATGGGATAGGATGAGAGAGAGAGAGACAGAGAGAGAGAGAGAGAGAGAGAGAGAGAGAGAGAGAGAGAGAGAGAGAGAGACGTATGCATCACCAGTACACACACACACACACACACACACACACAGGCAGCTCTGGTTCACACACACCTCACATTATCCTCACTACAATCAATGGCCTTTAGTCCTCAAATTAGTGAGAATTTATGGCAGTACAGCACGCCGAGGTGTAGGTAGTGCACGACCAGGTATAGGTAGTGCACGACCAGGTATAGGTAGTGCACGACCAGGTATAGGTAGTGCACGACCAGGTATGGGTAGTGCACGACCAGGTATGGGTAGTGCACGCCGAGGTGTTTATCCCGGGGCCGCCGCGTTAATACATAGGTGGTGTGGCTGTGTCGTTAACCAGAGTGAATCACCACTAACCAGCATCTATGTTATTAACCAGAGTGAATCACCACTAACCAGCATCTGTGTCGTGTTGTGTGAGTGCTTCTGATGGCTCTAAATTACAGACGCTGCTACAGTACACGTGACCTCCTGTATTATATATGATATAATATCTCATCTAGTTTATATTTCTTGCCAGAGGAAAAAACAAAACAAAAAAACAAAACAATAAAAATGTATTAAAATAAAATCTACCTCTACTAAATTTATAATACGGAATATTAAGTAAATTTGTTTCCACACTCAACCCTTAGACACAAACCTTAAATTTTCTTAACTTCAACTGAATCTAAAACTGAATACTCATAAATACATTTCTATTGACTTTTATAGATATTGGTATTATTAAAATCTTTATTATATGAACCACGAACCTAACCTCCCCCACCCCCCCCACCCCCCCCCCCCCCCCCCCCCCCGCTCTGGTACTTCATAAATAACACGTCAGAATAAGTGTATTCAAACTTAGGGGGAAAATATTTTTTAATTTTATCTTAGTCCGACGAAAGAATTCCACCGCTGGCAGAAGGTGGATGATCGTCTGGCGTATAGGTATATGTGAAGGTAGGATGAAGAGAACCGCCAGGCGCTGTTCTTCGCTCGTGTGTGTGTGTGTGTGTGTGTGTGTGAGGTCTTTTCATTTATCAGAGGTGCCAGATTTTTTGCTGATCACACACACACACACACACACACACACACACACACACTGTAACACACAATCAATAACGATTCCAACACCTCCCGTAGTTAACACACGGTGAGGGTGGAGAAACTGGGTGGAGGATGGAGGAGATGGGTGGAGGGAAGAGTTAGGTGGAGACTCGACGTGGTGAGTGGTAGAGATGGTGGATTGTGGGTGAAAGCGTTGGGTGGAGTAGGGTGGAGGTAACGCATTGTGGATGGAGGAACTGGGCGGCTGAAGGTGGAGTTAAGGAGGAAGAGGAGGTGTTGTGGGTGGAGGAGGAGGTGGGGTGGGTGGAGGAGGAGAAGGAGGAGGAGGTGTGGGTGGATGAGGTGGTGGTGTGGGTGGAGGAGGTGGTGGTGTGGGTGGAGGGGGAGGTGGTGTGGGTGGAGGAGGAGAAGGAGGAGGAGGTGGTGTGGGGTGGATGAGGTGGTGGTGTGGGTGGAGGAGGAGAAGGAGGAGGAGGTGTGGGTGGAGGAGTTGGTGGTGTGGGTGGAGGAGGTGGTGGTGTGGGTGGAGGAGGTGGTGGTGTGGGTGGATGAGGTGGTGGTGTGGGTGGAGGAGGTGGTGGTGTGGGTGGAGGGGGAGGTGGTGTGGGTGGAGGAGGAGGTGGTGTGGATGGAGCAAGCGGCCTTCACGTGTGATTACTACCCCCCCCTCCCACCTTCCCTTCCCACCCTAACCATCAACTCCTCCTGCCCTTCCCCCCTTTCCCCTTCCCCCCTTCCCCTCCAGGGCGGCACGTGGCACCTCACGCCTGGAAAAGGGGTCTCGCTACAGGCACCATAAAAGACCTTTCTCAGGTCTTTCCGTGCCCCCCCTCCCCCCTCTCCCCCCTCCCCCCTTCCCCAACATCGCTTTTAACCTCCTCCTCCACCTCTTCCTCCTCCTCTTCACCTCTTCCTCCTCCTCCTCCTCCTCCTCCTCCTCCTCCTCCTCCACTACTTGGGGTTTCCATCTCCACGAATTCGGGTCTTGTCTGTGTGTGTGTGTGTGTGTGTGTGTGTGTGTGTGTGTGTGTGCGCGTGTGTGTGTGCGAACCCCCTCCCAAAACACTATACCTGAGAGTAAGAATGTCTTTGTTTGTTAGTGGTTACGTCACCATTGTGTTTGTCGACTGTTTACACTAAGTCACGCCAACAACCTTTTTGTTTGCTTAAGTAATCTACCTGTAGCGACACCGTCAACAGTAATGATTGTTTGTTTACTAATTATGACTTGATTGCGTTTTAATTTACCTGTTTGTGTACTACCCTGTGTGAGAGAGAGAGAGAGAGAGAGAGAGAGAGAGAGAGAGAGAGAGAGAGAGAGAGAGATCTTCATTCTGACACCACGCCTTAACACTCAAACATCCACCATTACCACCACCAAAACCCGCAACCAACACCTACTACCACCATTAACCACCACCCAAAACCCGCAACCAACACCTACTACCACCATTACCCCCCCCCCCCCCTAATAGTGGCGTGTTAGCAGCGCCATAATCACTAGTTCATGGTCCTCCGGCAGCTAAAAGCCCGTCTCTTCCTGGAGGAGGGAGAACCATCATTATCTGGCCCACACCGGTCCACCTCCCCTCCCACGGTCCACCTCCCCTCCCACGGTCCACCTACCCTCCCACGGTCCATGCCACCCACCACCCTTAATTGCTCTATGCCGCCCACCACCCTTACTTGGTCCACCTGATCCACTCCCCGCCCACCACCCTCATCTGGTCCACATGATCCACACCTCGCCCACCACCCCCACATGATACCACCCACCGCCCACTTCCTCCCACTCCCGCCCACCACCCACATACGGGACTTGAAATGCTCGGCACCGAAATCTTCCTCATACCCACCACCACGCCTTACAAGGGTGAATATACATACCTCTATCTCATGTATACCCATTCTCATGTATAACCCGTCTTATGTATAATCTGTTTCATGTATACTCCGTCTCAAACACTCATACAGGGTCACCCAAAAAGAATGTCCCTTGATATGGGCATTCATTTTCGATCACCCTGTGTAGATTATTTTAACTGGGTGTGGGAGAGAGATGAGAGGGGTGAGTGGGGGAGAGGGGTGAGTGGGGGAGAGGGGTAAGTGGGGGGAGGGATGAGTGGGGAAGAGGATGAGTGGGGGAGAAGGATGAGTGGGGAAGAGCGATAAGTGGGGAGGGATGAGTGGGGGAGAAGGATGAGTGGGGAAGAGGGTAAGTGTGGGAGACGGGGGAGAAGAGTGAGTGGGGGAGAAGGATGAGTGTGGGTGAGAGGGGGTGAGTGATGGCGGGGCGTCCCTCAGTGCGTCATTCAGGGCACAATATCATAGTTTACTGCCTCCCTCCATTAGCAGGCTTCCTCCTCCTCCTCCTCTTTCTTCTCCTCCTCCTCTTTCTCCTCTTCCTCCTCCTCCTCCCTCTTTCCTTGTCTCCCTTCTCCTTCCCCTCCTCTTCCTCGTCCCCCTACTTCTTTCTTCTTTTCCATCTTCGTTCTTTCTGCCGTCCATTTCCAGCAGTATTTCCCCCCTCTCTCTCTCTCTCTCTCTCTCTCTCTCTCTCTCTCTCTCTCTCTCTCTCTCTCTCTCTCCTCATCCTTCAACGTCCCCTTCTCTTTTCCCCTCCTCTCCCCTCGTCCTGCTCTCCTCTTCCCCTTTCTTTCCACTTGTTTGTCTCTCTCATTCCCTCTCTCCCCTTGTCTCCCTCTCCTCCTCCTCCCTCCCCCTATCTCTCCTTGTCTCCCTCTCCTTCTACCCTCTCTACTCTTGTCACTTTCTTCTACCCTCTCTCACCCCTTGTTTCCCTCCTCCTCCTCCTCCATCCCTCTTCCTCACTCTCCTTTGAGCGGCTCCAGTTTAGTTCCGTTTTGGTGATGGACGAATTGTAGCCAGAGTGAAGAGGTACAGCCGTTGTGTGCTGGTGAACCTTTGTGTCTTGGTGAGGCTTGGTGCTCGTCCACCCTCACCCTATTAAACTTCACGAGTGACATCACCAAATATACACCTCGCTGTATCGTCCAAACATACAAGTGACGTCACCAAGTATTTCCTCGCTGTATTGTCCAAACAAACGAGTGACGTCACCAAGTATTTCCTCGCTGTATCGTCCAAACATACATGAATGAGTATACTTGATCTGGTATAGCGAGTATAACATCACAGTCTAAATCAACTTTAGGTTACTAAAAGTTTGTTCACATATACTACAGCAAGTACAGTTTGGGGCGTTGGATACAGGTACAGTGGCTATAACCTGGTGTAGAGTACAGGTACACAGCTTAGCATATAGAGTACAGGTAAACAGCTTAACATACAGGTAAACAGCGTAAAGTAAAGGTACATATATTAATGTGTACAGTACAGGTACAGTAGCTTCCCCCTGATGACTGTGTTATAACGGGGGTGCCTTAGACTCTCCTCTCTATACATACTGGAGAGAGAGAGAGAGAGAGAGAGAGAGAGAGAGAGAGAGAGAGAGAGAGAGAGAGAGAGAGCTGCAGGTGGTAACACAGAAGCATTTAATTGCATGTTTGGTATGTCTGCAAGAGATAACGCGGCCATTAAAGGCACTTGGGAAATTCCGTTCTGGTCTGATCTGGGTTTGACTTTCCAGAGTTCCAGCCGAAAACGATAACACCTGGAAAGTAAGACTGGATCTGGACTCTAAAAGACTCAAGCTGGAACGAGAACGCATGAACTCTCATAATACCCACTCAGCAGAAAACACCGTATGGAAAAGTATAAGTTGGTTTTCTAAGACTCTCAAAGAACACGAACTGGAAACAAGAAAGGTATGGAAAAGGAGCGAGTTGCCCTCTAAGGCTCTCTATAGGCCCCGAGCGGGAAACAAGAACTATCTGGAAGGGTTGAGTTGATTTCCAGATACTCAAAGGCCCCCGAGCTGGAATCAACAAGAGCTGCCTCGAAGGGGTGAGTTGGTCTCCATAACCTCTTCCTTGTTTTGACTGAGATTAGAGAGCGGAAACTTAACTAAACGGGACGAAATGAAGGGGAGTGAAGTGGGTTTTTTCTTCTGTTCTTTTCTCTTTCTCTTTCTCTCCGCCCTCAGCCGAACTGACGAACGACCTGATGCCTCCCATTGTTTGTACAGAAACGTCGATAATGATTTTTATTGGCTATGAAAGTTCTTTTTCTGGTGTGAGTATTGTTAATCAAGGCAGAAGCCAAGAGATGACAGAGAGAGAGAGAGAGAGAGAGAGAGAGAGAGAGAGAGAGAGGACAAAAATAATTTAAATTCTTGCCAAGTAAGAAAAAATGAGAAGTAGTGAGGTGGAAAGAGGATAATAGATTTATATGAACCGAAAAAGAAGAAGGTGTAGAAACTGTGAGATTAAAGAGAGGTTTTATTCAGGTGACAAGAATATATAGTAAACGATGCTTGAAATGAGAGAAAACATTTATAGAGGTAAAAAAAAGTAACGAGAGAAGATAATTTTGACTAAGTAAGAAAATACAAAGGAAAAGACGTAGAAATTAGAAAGAAAAAAACTCTAAGTAGAAAAACCCAGAGGAAGTCGGCTCTCCATATCATAATGACAAGCAATATGGAGGTTCCTCAGCTGTTGGCCGCCGCCGCAGGTCTGGACAAAGCGCACTACGCCAGGGTAATTCTCAGAGGGAATATTAGAGTTTCCCTTTTGAAATAACAAAGGGATGGAGTTCTGGAAAATAGTTGAATGTGCATTCATACGCGGGAGGCTTTGAAAACCCTCCTTCACCCCCTCACTCCCTCCCTACCTCCCTCACTCCCTCCCTACCTCCCTCTCTGACCACCTAACTAACTCAACCTCGCCAGCGTCCCCCAGAACCACCAAAACCACCATCATCATCATTAGCCTCTCTCTCTCTCTCTCTCTCTCGGAATAAAAACACCCAAAATCAGGTGAAAAAAATACCCTGTGAAGTCTGCGTTGTTGCCGTCTTTACCAGAAACAATTTCCGGAAAAAAAAAAATCATGAGACAGTTAAAATTGGACTTGATATGAGGGAGAAGAAGAAGGATGTGTTACAGGGAGGTGTTAGGGAGGTGTTGGAGTATGTGTCTGCGGTGGTGGAGGAGGAGCAACGGGAAGAAGAAGGATGTGTTACAGAAGAGGTGGTAGAGGGGGGGAGGGGCGAAGGAGGAAAGGGGACGGAGGTATGTCTGGAGGAGGGGGGAGGAGGGGGGAAGAGAGGTGTGCCTGGAGGAGGGGGGAGGAGGGGGAAGAGAGGTGTGCCTGGAGGAGGGGGGAGGAGGGGGAAGAGAGGTATGCCTGGAGGAGGGATAAGGGGAGTGCCAGTGTGAAAGAGTCAAGGCGGCATGGCTCCAGGGCTACGGGGCTGGACCTAATCTGGAACACAATGAAGGTAATAATGTTGTTCCAGGAAATTGGTGAAGGTTTTGTTGAATAAAAAGAAAGAATAGAAGTCATCTACTGGAGACCCGCTTGGAATCTTGCTAACTGGTGAGGTGGTGAGGGGAAGGAAGGAAATGGTAGAAAGGGGTGGAGAGTGAGGGGAAGGAAGGGGAATGGGAAGTAAGGGGGAGGAAAAAGGAGAAAAATCCAGATAGTAACGAAAGAAAAAAATATAATAAACCAGAATAAGAATGAGAAAAAGACCAAAAATTTAGTGCAGGGAAGAAGAGAAAGACAGACGGATAAAGGGAAGAGTGAGAGAGAGAGAAAAAAAGAGAAGAGGGAACAGCAAAGAGAAGAAAGAACAAGAGATTAAGGGAAATATACAGAGGGACGAGATGAAGAAGAAGAAGAAAAAGGAGAGAGGTGGTGATGAGAGACGAAGGAGGAAGAAGAGGGGAGAGACAGAGAGATAAAGAAAGTGGAGTAGGAGGAGGAAGAGTTGATAAGGCACAGGGTGAGAAGGGGATGAAAGGCAGGAGTAAGCGAAGAGGAGGAGGAATAGAAGGAAAAAGAGAAGGGAGGGGAGGAGGAGGAAGCGGAGAAGAAGATGGAAAAGGAGGAAGATGAGGAGGAGAGGGGAGATAAGGAAGAAAATAAGGAGGAGGAAGAGGAAGAGGAGGAGGAGGAATAGGAGAAGAAAAAGGAGGAAGAGCAGAAGGAGGGAGAAAAGAAAAAGGAAAAAGAGGAGGAGGAGGAGCAAGATGAGGAAGAGAAGGAGGAGGAGGAAGAGGAAGGTAAGAAGAGGAGGAGAAGGAGGAGGAGGGGAGACGAGAAAGTGAAGAAGGAAAAGTTACGTGTTTTTTTGTCATCTGCAAGAATCCTGAACCAGCCTTCATCCGTCCGTCCGTCCGTGTGTACTTGGCAAAATAACCTCCTCTTCCCTCATACACCCATCACCCCCTACCACCCATCACCACCCCATCACCCCCACCATCCATCACCACCCCATCACCC
The DNA here is from genome assembly GCA_958450375.1 of Homarus gammarus. Taxonomy (NCBI): domain Eukaryota; kingdom Metazoa; phylum Arthropoda; class Malacostraca; order Decapoda; family Nephropidae; genus Homarus; species Homarus gammarus. Next base: position 5,807,730 of record CAUDMG010001147.1, read on the forward strand.
CCACCATCCATCACCACCCCATCACCACCCCACCATCCATCACCCCCTACCACCCATCACCCCCCACCACCCATCACCCCTACCACCCATCACCCCCACCATCCATCACCACCCCACCATCACCCCCCACCACCACACCCATATAACATAACACTACACGTATGATCAATAATAGTACACTAGTGACCAATTATATTACAGGAATGAACAAGAGATTAATGGTGTATAATGCAACTATTAATCACAGTCGTAAGGGTATGTCTGTCTGTCTGTCTGTCTGTTGGTTAGGTTAGGTTAGGTTTTCGATCGTAAAATAGAAAAATGACGATTAATTTTCACTAATGGTTTCAGCAGTTATATTAAAATAATGGTGGTTGATGGTGGTGATTGTTCTCTCTCTCTCTCTCTCTCTCTCTCTCTCTCTCTCTCTCTCTCTCTCTCTCTCTCTCTCTCTCTCTCATCTTCACCCCACCACCCTACCCACACACACAAATAAACCCACACTTTCAACCTATCCACAGACACAAACACACACACCCTCATACTCACCCACCCACGTCCTACCCATCCACACCCACACCCTACCCATCCACACCCTCACCCTCCCACCCACACTCACCCCAACCACACACAAACAAACACCCACCCCTACCCACACCCTACCCACCCACACGCCCCCACCCACCCACACCCTCACCAACCCACACCCTCTTCCCCCACCCTCACCCCCCACACCCACCTCCCACACCCACCCACACACAAACACCCACCCCCAAGTTAACCCGTTTTACGCATTTTCATAACGTGTATTGATTAAGGGGAAACAATAGCCTCGGGGCTACATAATAGTCCGAGATTAAGGCGCTGACTTCCTGGGCTAGACAATAGAGGGACCGATCTGCTACCACGTGGCCGAGGGGGTGCTGTGATTATCACCATAATTACACTGGTATGGAGGGGGAGGGGTAGTGGGGGTGGTGTTTTATGGGAGGTAGTGGTGGTGGGGTGGTGTTTTAAGGGGAGTAGTGGTGGTGTTTATGGGGGGTAGTGGTGGTGTTTAAAGGGGGTAGTGGTGGTGTTTATGGGGGGGTAGTGGTGGTGTTTAAAGGGGTGGGGGTGGTATTTAAGGGGGGGTTGTGGTGGTGACTTTTAAGGGGGAGGCTGTGGTGATGTTAAAGGGGGTAGTGGTGGTGTTTAAAGGGGGTAGTGGTGGTGTTTAAGGGGGGTAGTGATGGTGTTTAAAGGGGGAGTGGTGGTGTTTAAGGAGGATTGTGGTGATTTTTAAGGGGGAGGCTGTGGTGGTGTTAAAGGGGGATTGTTTGGAGGTAAAGGGGTAGAGGTGATTGTAGGGGGCAAGGGCATAGGTGACGTCTTGAGAAGGTTTTACACGTGTTTTGAGAGAGTTCCAGGAGGAGGTGACGTAAGGGTTTTTAAAGGGGGTGGAAGAGGAAGGAAAGGTAATGGAAGGGGTAATGGACGCCTTCCTGCCCCCTTCCCCTCCCCCCTACTTGAGGACACCCCAGGCAGTAGGTCCGTCGCCCATTCTTAACCTAAGACAACAGATTATTTCCCTCTTGTGGCCTCCGGGGGACCGCACCACTCCTGAGCCAAGTGGACCGAGGGGCGCCTGTGGCTATGAGGAGGAGGGGAGGAGTGAGGAGGTGGAGTGTGGAGGAGGAGGGAGGAGTGTGGAGGGAGGTGGTGGTGGAGGAGGGAAGAGTGTGGAGGAAGAGATGATGGAGGGAGGTGGAGGTGGTGGTGGAGGTGGTGGTGGAGGAGGGAAGAGTGTGGAGGAAGAGATGGTGATGGAGGGAGGTGGAGGTGGTGGTGGAGGTGGTGGTGGAGGTGGTGGTGGAGGTGGTGGTGGAGGTGGTGGTGGAGGTGGTGGTGGAGGTAGGAGGGTTTTGGGAGGTTGGAATAGAAGGTAAGAATGGTGGAGGTGTGAGGGAGGGAGGTGGTGGGAGAGAAGAAAGGGGTGGGAGTGGTAGGGGGTAGAAGGGGTGTAGAGGAGCCAGGGAGGGGAAGTGAGGGAAGAAAGGGGAGGAAGAGAAGGGAGAAGAAAGAGGAGGAAAGGGGGAAAGAAAGGGAGGAAGAGGAAGATATACTTGAGAATGTGTGCATGTATGTGTATGTGTGTATGAGTTAAAGAAACTTAACTTGCATTCCCTAGAAAGACGAAGAGTGCGGGGAGATATGATAGAAGTATTTAAGTGGGTGAAAGGAATCAATAAAGGGGATATAGATAAAGTTCTTATAATATCCGAGCAGGATAGGACTCGGTGCAACGGATTCAAGTTGGATAAGTTTAGGTTTAGGAGGGAGATAGGAAGGAACTGGTTCACAAATAGGGTGGTGGACGAGTGGAGCAAGCTTAGCAACTTTGTAGTAAGTGCTGGAACTCTGGAAAGTTTCAAAAGGAGGCTAGATAGATTCATGGATGATAGAGAGTGGTAGTAACTCTCGACAGGAGCTGCCATGCACAGGACAACCGGCCTATTGCAGACTCCTTATGTTCTTATGTTCTTATGAGTGTCTATACCCCCTGTACACATTAACACCGTCATTACCAAATATCCTAAAATAATTATTATTTTTTCCTTTCGATATAAAATTCCTAAAAGAACGTAAAAAAAATATAGAGTTATAAGATGAACTAAGAATATTTACTAACAACTCTCTCTCTCTCGTAGGGTAGTGGCGTAGGGTAGTGGCGTAGGGTAGTGGTGTAGGGTAGTGGAGTAGGGTAATGGCGTAGGGTAGTGGCGTAGGGTAGTGGTGTAGGGTAGTGGCGTAGGGTAGTGGCGTAGGGTAATGGTGTGGCGTAGGGTAATGGTGTAGGGTAGTGACATAGGGTAGTGGCGTAGGGTAATGGCGTAGGGTAGTGGCGTAGGGTAGTGGTGTAGGGTAGTGGCGTAGGGCAGTGGTGTAGGGTAGTGGCGTAGGGTAGTGGTGCTGGCTCGTAATATCGTCAAGACGGACCCCTGAAAAATCCTTGTGTCAGCGCCATTGTTCCCCGGAGCATTTTTAATCAGGGAGTGAGACCATTGGTGGGTGGGGGGGGGGAGGGGGCAGGGGGTGTGATGGACCTGTTGCTTGGATCCCCCTCCCCTCCTCCCCTCACCCCTCACCATCAACCCTCATCGCTCACCCCTCCCTCATCACCCATCCCCCTCATCACCCACCCCCCTCATCGCTCCTTTAATTTCTACACGCCCCTTACATCTCTCACTCCCGCCCCCTCACTCACTCCCGCCCCCTCACTCACACCCCCCTCACTCACTCCCACCCCGTCACTCACTCCCGCCCCCCCTTACTCACACCCCCCTTACTCCCCCCTCACTCACACCCCCTCACTCACACCCCCCTCGCTCACACCCCCCTTACTCACATCCCTTAGTCCCCCCTCCCCCTCCTCACACCTCATCAGCCACTCCAATATTTTCACGGTCACTCCCCTTTGCTGCCCCTCATCTCCACTCCTACTCCTCTGAGGTGAGGTGAGGTGAGGTGGCGTTAAGTTAGATCAGGTTAGGTCAGGTCAGGTCAGTTCAATTAAAGTTAGGTAAGGTCAAGTCAGTTCAAATAGGATCAGGCAAGGTCAGTTCAGGTAACGCATGTCAAATTATATCAGGTAAAAACAAATCAGGTCAGGTCAGGTCAGGTCAGGTCAGGTCAAACATTATTCTAATACCACATTATGCTATACTGTATATATTCATCACAACATATAGTTATTATAATATGCACTTTGACACTGTGACATATTCCTTCCAGTCACCGTGGGAAGTATATTTACAAAGTGTATTGGTGATGATTGCAAGTTAATTACTGGGGCAATGATCATAGAGTAATGACATATAATTAGTTGACTTGCATATGCTGACCAACGCTGAGTGTATATTATAATTAGATGTTTGAATTAATTGGGGTTATTAATTTTTATTTTATAGGTATCGTGAGTAACCGTGTGATATACATACATACATACATACATACTTATATATATACATACATGTACGTTCCGTCCGTCCACACGATGTATTTATTTACGTCCCATTGATACCCACCCTCATGCCAACCCATTCTTACCCACTCATACCCTCTCCATCCACTCGCCCACTCCAGTCACTCACTGTTTTCCCTTCCTTCCCTTCACACCCATCCCCTCAACTTTCCCTCTCACCCACTCTACCTCACCCCTCTCAAAACACACACTCACATCTCACCTCCACACTCATTCCCCCCTCACCCCTCACACACCCCACACCACACCCCTCACCCCCTCCTCAACACACCCCACACACACTCACAGATCCATAAATATTGACTCCTAATAACGCATGAATGACCTGAGTCGTAAACCGCGCCATCTTGTCAAAAATTCACACCATCTAAAAGCAGAAAACCTTTCCAGCGATCAATTTTAATAATGGATTTGACGCAACGATCCCACCAGTGAGAAAACCACGCCTGTGAAGTCGTTGTGGTTGTGGTTTGTTTTTGTTGGTGTGGTTGTTGATATTGTTTTATTGTGGTTGTGGTTGGGTGATTGTGGTTGTTGGAGGTTGTGGTTGTTCTTGTTATTTGTTGAGATTATGGTTGTATTTTTGTCGTGGTTGTGTTTGTTGTATAATTATTCCCTCCTAGTTACTCCATTGTATATATATTCTCCTAACTCATAACCAACGTTGTTATACTGTTGTAGTTATCATTTCCTCGTAGTTGTAATCGTAAAATGGCAAGACTAACCTTGATTTATTTTCGTAAACTACAGAACTACACGAGATACAAGAATTTGGTAAAGTATTGAGGTAAAAAAAAGGACTCTTAAGTTATGTTAAAAATCGACGAATTCTCAAAAAAAAAAAATCGTGTGTAATATTTCATCTTATGGTAACTTAAGGTGAGAGCTAGACAAAGATGGTGGCTTAGATGACAGTTATCTTGTTGATCTGTCAGAACCCACGCGTATGAGGGTTAAACTCCAGTTGATTCGTCCATTTAGTGTGTCAGTCTAAGTCAATCATATTCTAAAGTAGTAATTGTATCGTGATCTTTCTTATGATATCTGTATAACTTTATTTGCGATATGTATAATCTTAATTGCGATATCAACGGACAGTAACGATCGCTATGTACGGCTGTTGACGATATCTACAATACTTACATTGATCTTAAAGGTGATCTGGTGTTGAGTGATCTGACCTGGTTTGGAACCTGCATGAGCTGTGACGTAAGTGCCAAGTAGATGACATTTTTCACATTCCAAATAAGTCAATATTGGCATTTTTCTTCCCTTAGGATATCGTCAATATTTATACTCATGGAAAACTATTTTTTTTATACTACGAGTCTTTATTTTTGTGTGTTATCCTCTGTCATTTTTTTGTCTGTTTTGATTACAAGTTTGTCTGTCTGTCTGTCTGTCTAACTGTCTTGTCTATCTGTCTGTCTGGTCTGTCAGTCCCATTCATTCTTTTTAGCTAGATTTCCTTTTTTTCCTAGGAATCCCTTAGATGGGTGATAAGATCTTTTTTTTCCCAGGAATGCCTCCGACTTATTCTGGCAAGCCGCCTTGTGTTTCTTGCCGGGCGGTCGAAAGCCTGCCGGACACACGCCCGCCAGACGCTCACAAAAGACATCCGGACACTGCTGGATCCTGCGTGAGGCGCCGGACACAAGAACCGGCGAGGGGAAGAAAGGGAGGGAAAAGGAGAGTGAGGGGAAGAGCAAAAGGGGAAAGATGAGAAAGGGTTTGGATTACGGGTCAAGGGGAAAGAGGAATAAGAGAGGGGAGAGTAATGGAAGAGGAGAAGAAAAGGGGATGATGACGAGGGGTGAGGGGGAATGCTGAAGACCGCGAGTGAGGGGAACAGAGATAGGAGAAAGAGGAGAGTAAGTAGGGAATGGATCAGAAAGGGTTAAGACTGACAGACAGACATAAAGAGAAAGAGAGAGTAGCAATAGAGACAGAAGAACAACCACAAGAGCAAGAACAAGACGAAGAACTAAAGAACAAGAACAAAATAGAGAAAGAAGAAACGAGATGAACAAGAACAAAACGATAGAGAGAACAAAATAACAGAGAGAATAAATAAACAGAAGAAAAACCCAACAAAGAACAAAAAAAAGAACAAAACAATAACGAAGTAAAAAAAAATAATAATAATATTCGCTCCAGAACACAAGAAAGTCATCCATTATCCCAGAGATGAATATTACCTGTATATTGAAGGAATTTGGTTCACCTGTACTCGATAATTCTTTAAAATATGGACAAATCTATATAATAAAAAGGGAGAAATGGCTATAATGCTCTTTGAAAATAGAGTCTTGAGGGTTTGGTTATAGGTTAATATTTTTGTATGTGAGAAAAATATTTTTAGATTGAAATTGTTTTAGAGTGAGAGAAATACACACACACACACACACTACAAGAGCACCCAGCCAATCTTACTTTTGCAGTGTTATAATGTTGAATTGCCCCACCTTGTTATTATATATTATAGTTATACCCACTTATATGTTACTTGTATTTTATTTATCGATCAAGTGACCCATTCCCATCTCTCTTGACTGTACGAGTATATATTTTTAACCTTTTGGGCTGCTAATTTCTTTCAATAAATCCGATTATTATTATTATTATTATTATTATTATTATTATTATTATTATTATTGTTGTTGTTGTTGTTGTCGTTTTATTATTATTATTATTATTATTATTATTATTATTTCACAGAGAGACGAAGGAAGAGCGTCAACCGGACAGAGAGAGAGAGAGAGAGAGAATGGCGAAGGAAGGAAAAAAGGTAAGAGAAAACAGAAGACGAAGGGGAGAAAGTATGTAGATGATAAAAAAGGAAGATAAGGGGAACAAGAAAAGAAAGGGAAGAGGGAAGATAGTAAGAGAGTAAGGGGAGAAGAGAAGTGTTGATAGAAGAAGGAAATGGGAGTGGTGAGAATGAGGGAAGAGGAGGAGGAGAAGGAAGAAGGAGGAGGAGGAGGGGAAGAAGAGGAAAGGGACAATGATTCCAGTTAATTGCTCTTATACAATAGCCTTCCCCTTCCCCTCCCCTCCCCCTGACCTCATTCCCCACACACTCACAAACCCAGGTCATTCCGGGTCACGAGGCGGTGGAACCCCAACCGGAAATGACGTAACAATACCCCCGTGACGTCATCCAAATACCTCCTTCGCTCATAAGTATTACAATGGGAGAGAGAGAGAGAGAGAGAGAGAGAGAGAGAGAGAGAGAGAGAGAGAGAGTTAAATGGGTGAAGAAAGGGAGATAAGGGAGGGGAGAGGGAGGAAGAAGGGAAGAGGGGAGAGAGAAGAGTTGAAGGGGAGGGCCACTTTTGGGGAGGTTATTACACTTAATCTCCCCAGTTTAACGAGCAGTACTCAACACTGAATTACTATATACACATTTAATGGCGAGTAATTACTGTTGATACGACCCACCGCATGTGAGTACCTGACTGACGGACACACACACACACACACACACACACACACACACACACACACACACACACACACCTGCATCAATTAACACATGGCCAGGTGTTCAACTTCTCTCAAACACCAAATCCATAAACGACTCTTAAAATCTCCCTCTCTATTACATTACTAAATCTCTCAAAAACATCGTAATTACCAGATCAAACTATCGTAAAAGTATAATTACCAGCTCAAACTATCGTAAAAGTATAATTACTTTGATCAGGTTCTCGTAAAGGTAAGGTAACCGAACGACAAAATACAAACCGGAAGTAAGTGGGATTTTTTTTTATTGTAAACACGCAAGTTGGGGGGGGGGGGGGGGAATACGTACATGCACACGTTGTTATAATGCTTTTTATAATGCTGTGATATGCTGGGATTTTCCTCGTAGTTTTATGGTTCTTGGTGCTGTGGTATGCTAGGATAGGCTGTGATATGCTGAGATAGGCTGTGATATGCTGAGATAGGCTGTGATATGCTGGGATTTTCCTCGTAGTTTTATGGTTCTTGGTGCTGTGGTATGCTAGGATAGGCTGTGATATGCTGAGATAGGCTGTGATATGCTGGGATAGGCTGTGATATGCTGGGATTTTTTTTAATATTGAAACCTCATCTTTCTTCTTCCCTTCCTCCTTCCTCCCATTACCTTCCTCCTTCCATCCCTTCTCCTTCCTTCCCTTACCTTCCTCTTCTCCTTCCTCCCCTCCTTTCCCCACCTTTCTCCTCCCCATTTCCTCCCCTCCTCCTTCCTCCCCTTACCTCCCCCCCCCTCCCCTACCTCTCCCCCCTCACCCACCCCTCCCTTAAGTGCTACCGAAATATACACACCACGTACTCAATCGTCGTACCCTTTTAAGGCCTCGTTCATACTCTTTCTAGAATGATGGTTATCGTCCATTATATCTCATGCCTCCTTTATTTATTTATGTCTTTTATTATCTATGTGTGTGTGTTTGTAGTCACATGAGTTCCTCTGATTGATGTCCCTTTGTTTGGTTGTTACTTGTTCGTGTGACGTCGCTGTTGAGCTTCTGTCTATGTCTGTCTGTCTGTCTGTCTGTCTCTCTCAGTTCCAGTTTATCTCAACCTTAGTCTTCTGGTTTTCATGCACTATCTTGCCTATAACTTGGCAGGTTTGATAAACATTTAACAAAGGCCACATAAATTCTACACGCAAATCAAACGAACATTAACCAAGTATTACCAGGGTGAGTGTTGACGTAGTGATAACACAGAATTTTCCGGGTGTTATAGAAAACGATGATGTGAGACAGTCTCCAGTGGTAACTAGAGTAATTCACGCCTAGGGCCCCCCCCCATCTAGAGGCCCCCCATATCTAGGGCCCGCCCACAACATTGTAAAAAAAAAAAGTTTTTAAAACCTTTACCACAGAGCGATAAACAAGTGGAACAGATTGCCTAACACTCGCTGTGCACCACTTACCGTAACTCCACTAGGCCGCCACAAATATTTCCTACTAAAACTCATGTTTGGTGAACTGATTTAACTTATTTAACACAGAGATTATAATAAAAAGGCTGTATAAATAAGTTAACACTACACCACACAAACTTCTTCAAGATCCAAAACTAATTCTTCAATCAGCAGTAAATTCGCTGGTTTCCTTGAAATGTTTCGTTAAAAGAAAGCGAAACAGTTTTGACGCCTATGAGGAAAAAGCCAAAGATCTGGCAGGAAGCACTGAGTTTGTCCATTCAGGTCGTCAGAGGCGATCAAACGTACGGCTCGCTCCACTGGATTAGGGACGTTCAAGTGAAGTGGATCTCAGTCCAAGAGACAATTTCCGAACACAATGCTTCCTCACAGTCATTGATCACCTCGTGGTATCCCTAAACGGAAGGATTTCTCCATACACGTTGGTGAAGGAGCGCTTCGGCTTTTTAAGCAATCTGAAAACCATGTCAGCCGATGCCATTCATTCTGCTTCAGAAAATCTTCTGCAAACTTATGGAAAAGATATTGATGAAAACATATCCAATGAAATGATTCACTTCTCGTCTCTGGTAAAGTTGTGTGCAAAAGCCGCTGATGATCCCAATGAGTCGTTTTATTACAGAATTATAAAGGAAAATGATGGCTTACAATCAGCATTTCCAAATGTAGAAACGGTTTTGATGATGTATCTGGTGTTAATGGTCTCCAGTGATACCGGGGAGCGTCCCTTCTCAAAAATGAAACTGATCCAAAACAGACTGAGGGCCACGATGGGCCAAGAGAGACTCAACAATCTGATGCACCGAGTCAGACACTTCATGAGAACTTCCATTTGACAATGTGATGCGTTTATTTGATAGAAAAAAAATCACGAAAAGTGCATTTGTAAATGAATGTATACACTTTCTTTGAATGGAATAAATAGCTTGTAAATGTGTCATTATTACTAGATTTTATTGTTTCTATTGACCTTAGATAATACCTATATTTATTTTCAGTTGTCAGCAGGGGACCCCCCACTGCTAGGTGTCGCCCAGGGGCCCCTCAACCCCTTAGTCCGGTACTGACTCTACTAGTTTGATATTTACTCTGCCATGGTAACTCTTCGTGGGCAGAGTTTGTATTCACTCGGGATGATGTTTAATTTAGTGCTGTTTCATTCTTTCCCCCTTCAACTTCGTCACCAAACTCGTTCCCTCTCGCTCTCTCCAACAGAAAAGTTTCACATCTTTGATTAACTCACAGAAGACATTCAGGTGGGGAAAGCTCACAAGTGAATCCATTGTATAATATCTCACCGACTAACTGAGATGTCGCAGAGTTCAAAACAGGTCACAGAAGAGGTCACGACTACCTCACCATCACAGACTACACCAAAATAAACTCAGAGGAGGAAGATTTACAAAAGAACGCCACATAACGATGACAACGAACTCTTAAACCTATCAGATTAACCTTACAAACAAGTACAGATCAATATAAGGACCTCCTTCACCTATGCCTTCCTTCATACTTCCCTACCTTCCCACACCTCCTCTACCTTCCCACACCTCCCCTACCTTCCCACACCTCCTCTACCTTCCCACACCTCCTCTACCTTCCCACACCTCCTCTACCTTCCCACACCTCCTCTACCTTCCCACACCTTCATACATCATTCTTTACCTTCCCACACCCTCCCACATCCCTCCCCACGCCCTCCCAAACCCTCCACACCACAGTAGAGACTTCCAAAAAATCTACCAAACCAAACCACAACACGAGGACCTGGGTACTCACCTTCTCCTGGTGTAGGGCCGCCTGCTTCATAAAGATTGCCCGCTTCTTGTCCTTACACCTCTTGTTCTGGAACCACACCCGGATCACCCTGGGCGACAGTCCCGTCATCTCCACTAACTGTTCCTTCATCAGAGCGTCCGGCCGGGGATTCGCCGCGTAACAGGTTCTATATGAGGGGTGGTATCATACACACACACGTCTTCTGGTTATCATAGGTAGTAGGGAGGGAGAGCTTAGATAACATAGGTGATTCTTAATTGGTTCATAAGACAGGTGTTTTTTTTTGGGGGGGGGGGGGGTAGGGGGAGTTAATTGAGGTGTCTTTTTCTTTCTTATTGACGTTTAGGATAACTTAGATCACTATATATTAATCCGTAATATTCAGGTATACTTAGGTGGAATTTTTTTTTTACTTATATATAAATTTAGATTTAGATAACAGAAGCTTTAAAAACTAACACTTGTTATCGTTCTTCTGATATCTGGTTATCCTTCAACAGGTAACAGGATAAAATAGCATAAAAAAAATAACACCTGTAATCTACTTGTGATAATCTGAGATAACAAATTTGGATAACAAGTGTTTGAAAAAAAATCTATTACACCTGTGTTATCATTCACTGTAAGCGTAATTAATAACACGTACTTTCGTTTTTGTTATCTTAGAAAAAGGGGAGGATAACTTAGCTAATAATTACTCCTAATATATTTATTTTAGGTAAAGACGAAGAGGAAAGAAGTTATCTTTTGATGAGAGAGAGACAGACAGACAGATAGACAGACAGAGACAGACAGATAGACAGACAGATAGACAGATAGAGACACAGAGAGACAGACAGACAGATAGAGACACAGAGAGACAGACAGACAGATAGACAGACAGAGACACAAAGAGAGAGAGTTACAAAGAGACAGACAGAAGACACAAAGAAGGGAGAGAGAGAGAGAAAGAGAACGAGATATAGAAAGAGAGATAGAGGCAGAGAGAGAAAGAGAGAGAGAAAGAAAGAGAGAGAGAGAGAGAGAGAGAGAGTAACAATAATAAATAAAATAAAAATCTCAAACAAAACGACAAAATTAATTCAAAACAAAAACATTAAACATTATAGAAGAAATAAAGAGACAAATTAATTTCTTCACTGCCATAGTTAGTTAGTCATAATGGAACCGAATCCTTCTCCTATTGATTCTGGTGGCTTGTTTGTTTTTGTTTGTTTGTTTGTTTGTTTGTGAGGGGAGTGAGGTAGGGAGGAAGAGGAGAGAGAAGGGTTAGTCTTGTTTCCATAATTTTGGGCAAAGTTATCAGGAGATTGTGGTTGTTGTTGGTTGTTGGTTGTTGTTGTTTTAGTAGTTGTTAGTATGATTATTCTTGATTGTTGTTATCCATCCATCCATCCATCCATCCTTCCATCCTCATGTACAAATAGAACCCTTCACTGCTCCTCCACACACACACACACACACACACACACACACACTTCCAGCAAGCAGGTGGGGTTTGTAGGGTTAATATGCAGTAGTAGTAGTAGTAGTAGTAGTAGTAGTAGTAGTAGTAGGGGTGGTGTTGAGTAGGAGTAGCAGGAGTAGGGGTAGTGATGAGTAGGGGTAGGAGTAGCAGGAGTAGGGGTGGTGTTGAGTAGGAGTAGCAGGAGTAGGGGTAGTGATGAGTAGGAGTAGGAGTAGCAGGAGTAGGGGTGGTGTTGAGTAGGAGTAGCAGGAGTAGGGGTAGTGATGAGTAGGGGTAGGAGTAGCAGGAGTAGGGGTGGTGTTGAGTAGGAGTAGCAGGAGTAGGGGTAGTGATGAGTAGGAGTAGGAGTAGCAGGAGTAGGGGTGGTGTTGAGTAGGAGTTGCAGGAGTAGGGGTGGTGTTGAGTAGGAGTAGGAGTAGCAGGAGTAGGGGTGGTGTTGAGTAGGAGTAGGAGTAGCAGGAGTAGGGGTGATGTTGAGTAGGAGTAGGAGTAGCAGGAGTAGGGGTGGTGTTGAGTAGGAGTAGGAGTAGCAGGAGTAGGGGTGGTGTTGAGTAGGAGTAGGAGTAGCAGGAGTAGGGGTGGTGTTGAGTAGGAGTAGGAGTAGCAGGAGTAGGGGTGATGTTGAGTAGGAGTAGGAGTAGCAGGAGTAGGGGTAGTGTTGAGTAGGAGTAGGAGTAGCAGGAGTAGGGGTGGTGTTGAGTAGGAGTTGCAGGAGTAGGGGTGGTGTTGAGTAGGAGTAGGAGTAGCAGGAGTAGGGGTGGTGTTGAGTAGGAGTAGGAGTAGCAGGAGTAGGGGTGATGTTGAGTAGGAGTAGGAGTAGCAGGAGTAGGGGTGGTGTTGAGTAGGAGTAGGAGTGGCAGGAGTAGGGGGTGGTGTTGAGTAGGAGTAGCAGGTGGGGGTCACATCACCAGAATCATCAGGAGAAGGTCTCGAGCCCACTATGCCTACCTCAGCGTATGTAGCTGTTTCTCTGTCAACACCGTCCGTACTCTAGTGGGCTTCCCTTCACTCTTGTGCACTCTGCCTGTTGTGTCTCTCCTGCCTAGGCTTACACCACCTCCAGTAGCACCTCCTCCTCCGCCTCTATCGCTGCCTCTATCGCTGCCTCTGTCTCCTCCTGAAGAAGTTACCCCCGTACTGCTGCCTCCTGTGCTGGGTCTACTGCCGGTCTGATGGGACGCTGGCTCAGGTTCTTCTGTGAGGGGAAGGAGGAGGTGGAAGTGTTAGTGTGTGTGTCTGGTTGATGGCCATGGTGGTAATAGTAGTTATGGTGGTGGTAATGATGGTGATGGTGGTGATTTTCATGGTAATAATAATAATAATGTCAGTAATGATAATGAGATAGTAATCGCCATACATTTGATACTAATGACAATAAAGCAATATTATTACTACTTAGATCAATAATAATTAATGATAATAATAATAATAATAATAATAATAATAATAATAATAATAATAATAATAGATCATAACATTATCCCAAGGTCTTACACGCTACAATAAATGAAATTCCAAAATAAAAATCAGTCAATTCACTTAAGCAAATTAGCCTGAAGAAATGCATCACCCTGCCTCCTTAACCTAACCTAACCTAACCTTATTTCTTATGCCTCGTCGTCTAGGGAGGGGAACTTGGGAATCAGCTCTCCCTCCTTCCGCTTGTCTGTCAGTGTATGTCCGGCTGTTTGTCCACGCGATAACTTGAACGGACTTAGTGTGTGTGGTTAGGTCACAACAACATCTCACGCCAGTTTGATGATCAGTGTGTGTTGCGTTGTTACTGTATGGAGTTACGGTGTGGCGTGATGGGGCGGCGGGGTGGGGCGGCGGGGTGGGGTGGGGCGGCGGGGTGGGGCGGCGGGGTGGAGATAGGGGGGAAGGAATGGAGGGGAGCGAGGTAAAGGGAAGGGGGTACGAGTGGGAGAAGGTAGGTAAGGCGAGGAGGGGGTTTGATAAGGGGGAGGGGAGGGGGGGAGCGAGGCAGAGCGAAGAGGAAGGGAAGTTGGGAAGGGGTAGGAGGGGAGGGGTGAGGCAAAGGGAAGAGGGAAGGAGTGAAAGAAGGGAGGGAAGGCAGCGAGAAGGAGATGGTAAGGGGTAAGGCATGAGGAAGGGGAGGGAAGGGGCGTAGCAGCAGGAAGGAGAAAGGAGGAAAGTAACAGGAATTAAGTGGAAGAGAGGGTGGAAAGGGGGAAAAGGGGGGGTAATGGGAAGGGTAGCTTGGGGAAGGGGTAGGGGTTGATACACCTTTGGTAACACCATGACCGTTGGAAGAGTTCTCTGTTAACACCACCGTTGGAAGGGTTCTCTGTTAACACCATGACCGTTGGAAGGGTTCTCTGTTAACACCATCACCGTTGGAAGGGTTCTCTGTTAACACCATGACCGTTGGAAGGGTTCTCTGTTAACACCATGACCGTTGGAAGGGTTCTCTGTTAACACCATGACCGTTGGAAGAGTTCTCTGTTAACACCATCACCGTTGGAAAGGTTCTCTGTTAACACCATCACCGTTGGAAGGGTTCTCTGTTAACACCATCACCGTTGGAAGGGTTCTCTGTTAACACCATCACCGTTGGAAGGGTTCTCTGTTAACACCATCACCGTTGGAAGGGTTCTCTGTTAACACCATCACCGTTTGAAGGGTTCTCTGTTAACACCATCACCGTTGGAAGGGTTCTCTGTTAACACCATCACCGTTGGAAGGGTTCTCTGTTAACACCATCACCGTTGGAAGGGTTCTCTGTTAACACCATCACCGTTGGAAGGGTTCTCTGTTAACACCATCAAATATTTACCGAACAATTCGACAACAGATTTAAAAGTCGCAGAATTTTACACCCTCCCCCACCCTGTTCCTCCGCCCCCCCCCCTCCCTCACCTCTCCAGCCCCCTCACCTCTCCAGCCCCCACCCCTTGTCCCCAGCCCCTGCCTTTAGTTTCCCGCCCCCTTCCCCCTCATCTCTCCAGCATCTAGCCCCCACTACCTTCTCCCTCCATCCCTCAACCCCCCTCCCTCTAATCAACCCCCCACCCCCTCTACCCCTCCCTCTAATCAATCCCCCCCCCCTCTACCCCCTCCAAAGTAAAAAAAAAAAAAGAGTGCATTGTTTTAAAATGTCCGATTTGACTGCACTTTTTAATTCGGATAATGCATTTCCCATTTTTGGATCAACAAGTTGTAAACGCTTTCATGTACTTTATCGTCATACTATTTAATATTTTTATACAAATTAAAAACAAAACAAAGTGAGGAAATTCGAATGCAATGTTTGAGTTTGTTAATGTATGAATGTCTGTGATAATAATGATGATGATGATGATGATGATGATGATGATAGTAATAATAATAATAATAATAATAATAATCATACAAAAATGCAACATAAAAACAAAGTCAAATATTTAATTTAACTCTAAATATAATTAGTAAAAACATTAACAAAATTAACAACAATAACAACAATTAAGAGAACAATAACTACAAAAATATTACAGTTATAGGAACAACCACCATCACCATCACAACCACCACCATCACAACCACCACCACCACCATCACAACAACCACCACCAACAACAACACTATTACCACCACCACCATCACAACCACCACCATCACAACCACCACCACCACCATCACAACAACCACCACCAACAACACCATTACCACCATCACTACCACCACCATCACAGCCACCACCATCACAACCACCACCATCACAACCACCACCATCACAACCACCACCATCACAACCACCACCAACAAAACCATTACCACCATCACAACCACCACCATCACAACCACCACCACCACCACCACAACCACCACCACCACCACCACCACCATCACAACCACCACCATCACAACCACCACCAACAATACCATTACCACCATCACAACCACCACCACCACCACCATCACAACCACCACCATCACAACCACCACCACCACCACCATCACAACCACCACCATCACAACCACCACCAACAACACCATTGCCAACAACAACTACAACAACTACAGAAACAATAATAGCCAAATATTTAATAAATATGTAAACAAACGATACAACAACAACAACAACAACAACTACAACAACAACTACAACAACTACAACAACAACAACAAGAACTGGGGACACATCATGTATTTGTAATTTGGAGGAAAAAATAAATATATATTGTTGGAGTTAAAAGCCTTTTAATCGCATGTTCACGTCATCGAGTGGTGGTAGTGATGGTGGTAGTAGGGGTAGTGGTGGTAGCGGTTGTGGTAGTAGGGGGGTGGTGGTAGTGGTGGTAGTAGTAGTGGTGGTGGTAGTAGGGGTAGTGGTGGTGGTGGTGGTGGTAGTGGTGGTGGTAGTGGTATTAGGGGTAGTGATGGTGGTGGTGGTAGGGGTAGTGATAGTGGTGGTGGTGGGGGTAGTAGTGGTGGTGGTGCAAGTGGTGGTGGTAGTGGTATTGGGGGTAGTGATGGTGGTGGTGGTAGGGGTAGTGATAGTGGTGGTGGTGGGGGTAGTAGTGGTGATGGTGGTGGTGGTGGTGGTGGTGGTGGTAGTAGCATACATGCATACATACATACATACATACATACATACATACCCGAATCCACTCTCTCTTTTACACATACACTGTAGAAAACAACCTCACCTCAGTCTCTCACCACACACTCGTTAATAACTCGTAAAATACCTGTAATTAAGCAGTAACGGACCCCAAAACGCAGGTAAACGCAGATTATGGGAAAAATACACAGATCCAACTCGACATTGTAACAGGGTGTGTCTAACCGCTTTTCACAGGCTCCCACAGATTCCCACAGACTCCTACAGCCTCCCACAAACTCCCACAGCCTCCCACAGACTCTTAAAGAATCTTAGAATTAGTCATCATAAAAGTTAATATTGTGGAGTGGAGTGGGGGTGAGGGGTGAGTGGGAAGGGGAGAGGAGGGGAAATGGAAGGAAAGGGAAGGGGGGAGGGGAGATCAGAGGACACCTTGGTCCAGTAGGTCAGTGACGGTCAGGTAATTGGCAGGTGAGCGAGACGGTCCTAGCCGTGACTACTGGCCGTAACGTGACGGACGGAATGCGGGGGAGGGGGGGGGGGGGTAGGGAGAGAGAGAGAGAGATGCATGGATGGAGAAGAAGGGAGAGAGGGAGAGAGAGAGAGAGAGAGAGAGAGGTTAGTGTTACAGCCAATAGTTACCTGTAATCTGGTGGTGTGGTCACGGCCGATACTTGCCAGGTGTACCACAATTAACATAACACTGCCACCCCATCACTCACACCAACCCCTTCCATCATCTCATCAAACAACCACACCAGCCCATCACCTATACCATCCCATCACCCACACCGCCCCATCACCCACACCACCCCATCACCCACACCACCCCATCACCCACACCGCCCCATCACCCACACCGCCCCATCACCCACACCGCCCCATCACCCACACCACCCCATCACCCACACCGCCCCATCACCCACACCACCCCATCACCCACACCGCCCCATCACCCACACCATCCCATCACCCACACCGCCCATCACCCACACCATCCCATCACTCACACCGCCCCATCACCTATACCATCCCATCACCCACACCGCCCCATCACCCACACCATCCCATCACCCACATCGCCCCATCACCCACACCGCCCCATCACCCACACCGCCCCATCACCCACACCGCCCCATCACCCACACCGCCCCATCACCCACACCGCCCCATCACCCACACCACCCCATCACCCACACCGCCCCATCACCCACACCACCCCATCACCCACACCACCCCATCACCCACACCGCCCCATCACCCACACCGCCCCATCACCCACACCGCCCCATCACCCACACAGGATACATTAATTATTATGATTTACATTTCGTTATTTGTTCTTCTTTTGAATAACGTAATTTAAGGAAGTCTCTCTCTCTCTCTCTCTCTCTCTCTCTCTCTCTCTCTCTCTCTCTCTCTCTCTCTCTCTCTCTCTCTCTCTCTCCAATGCACTGTAAATAGACATTATCTCGAGGGATTTATAAGTTAATGTGTGTGTGTGTGTGTGTGTGTGTGTGTGTGTGTGTGTGTGTGTGTGTGTGTGTGTCCAGGTTGGTGTTTTAATAAGCTGGGAACCACAGTAACACACTCACCGTATCGACCACCTTCACCCACCCATCCACCCACATACTCAAACACCCACCACTGCTGCTGCGATTCCCGACATGCGTGTGTGTTATGCGTGACTGCGTGCGTAATTGCGTGTGGTGATCGCTGACAAGTGTTCGCAGGTCTTTAAAACACATGTTAGAACACCCACTGAACACGTGGCCAGCCGAGAACACATGTTAACAGAAGTTCCCACAGATTGAAGCTCTTGTCTGTTCCAACCTGACCTAACCTAACCTAACCTAACCTAACCAAACCATAACGACTGTGGCCCCATTAGTAGAGAGTTCCCCCCAATCACACACTCATGAAACGCTTTCAGTAACTCGTAAATACTTGAACTACTATTGACCTACCTAATGGAGCGCCCATTAACGACTTGACCTGCCTGGTTTATCGCTCTTAACAACCATTACACTCTATTATTTATAGCCAGTGTGTCAGTGTGGATGTTAAATCTCACGCTGTTTAGGATCTCTCTCTCTCTCTCTCTCTCTCTCTCTCTCTCTCTCTCTCTCTCTCTCTACTAGTTCTCAACCCACAGTGCCTCATCCACCCCACAGTGCCTCGTCCACCCCACAGTGCCTCATTCACCCCACAGTGCCCCATCCACCCCCACGGTGCCTTGTTCACCCCCACAATGCCCCATCCACCCCCACAGTGCCTTGTTCACCCCACAGTGCCCCATCCACCCCCACAGTGCCTTGTTCACCCCACAGTGCCTCGTCCACCCCCACAGTGCCTCGTCCACCCCCACAGAGCCTTGTCCACCCCCACAGCGCCTCGTCCACCCCCACAGCGCCTCGTCCACCCCCACAGTGCCTCATTCACCCCACAGTGCCTCGTCCACCCCACAGTGCCTCGTCCACCCCTACAGTGCCTCATCCACCCCACAGTGCCTCTTCCACCCCCACAGTGCCTCATCCACCCCACAGTGCCTCGTCCACCCCCACAGCGCCTCGTCCATCCCCACAGTGCCTCGTCCACCCCCATAGTGCCTCGTCCACCCCCCACAATGCCTAATACACCTTGGCACCTCTGATGTGTGAGGTAGCGGTGCGTAATACATAAATCGTATGTGTTTACTGTATTCCTTATGTGTCACGCTGTATACATGACCCACATACCCAGAAATACATATGAGTATTTGGGGATACATATGTAGTCTATTGGGATATGTAAGTTTGTATACATGTTTACATTCACTTACACAGGTGTATTTTGTGTGTATGTGTTGATGTATATTTGAGTAGCACATATGTATATTACCTGTACCTTGAATCACAGTGATGTATGCAATATGATGAAATTCCACACACACACACACACACACACACACACACACACACAGACACACAGACACACGTACACAGACACACCTAC
>CAUDMG010001147.1:5832500-5840000 GCA_958450375.1 Homarus gammarus
GTCGTGGAGGTACAGGGGGTCGTAGGGAGGTCGTGGAGGCACAAGGGGGTCGTAGGGGAGGTCGTGGAGGCACAAGGGGGTCGTAGGGGAGGTCGTGGAGGCACAAGGGGGTCGTAGGGGAGGTCGTGGAGGCACAAGGGGGTCGTAGGGGAGGTCGTGGAGGCACAAGGGGGTCGTAGAGGAGATCGTTGTAAAAAAAAAAAAAATGTCCAGCGAAAAGATGGAGAGAATAACATTGATTGTCACTACCATAACACTAGACTGTATTGTGACTGCCCATAGTGTCAACACCGTCTGTTTCCCTCCCTGCACCTTCACCGCCACCCTCTGTGTCTCTCTCTGTGTCCTTATGTCTGTATCAACACTCTCTCTCTCTCTCTCTCTCTCTCTCTCTCTCTCTCTCTCTCTCTCTCTCTCTCTCTCTCTCTCCACCCAATACTCCCTGTACGTTTGTGTCTGTTTGTGTATGTCTGTCTATGTCCACCATTACTCTGTGTGTATGTTTGTGTGAACGTGTGTTTATGAATCAACTCCACATGGGGTGATGTAGAGAGGAGGAGTTGGGGAATGGGGAGGGAGTGAGGGGGAGTAATGGGAGGGAGAATGGGGAGGGGGTGAGGGGGAGTGATGGGAGGGGGAATGGGGAGGGGGTGAGGGGGAGTAATGAGAGGGGGAATGAACGTGGGAGATGAAGTAAGGGGGAGTAGAGGGAGGTAGATAGACAGGGTCATCACTCTGCCAAACAAACAAACAAATACAAACAAATAAACAAACAAACACAAACAAACATACAGCTCTTGATCTCAAAAGAGGGAGCGGGCGATGCGAGGGGTCATCACGGTATACTGCAGACAGACAGACACTGATATATTTATATGTATATGTACCCCCTCCCTTTATACACTGGGGGGGGATAATTAGATATAACGCATAGAGGGAAGGAGGGAGAAAGAGAGAGAGGGGAGAGAAAGAGAGAGAGGGGGGAGAAACAGAGACAGAAAAAGAGACAGAGAGAAAGAGAGACAGGCAGGGAAAGAGAGGCAGGTGAAGAAAGATAGCGACAGATAGACAGAAGGACACAGACAGACATTGTGATGGAAAAGAGAGTGAGTAAATGAGGGAGATAGGGGGCGGGAAGGGAGGGAAGGGAGGGAAGGCTTGAACGAGGGAGGCTGGCCAGATAAGTAGGAAGAAGGAAGGGAAAGAGGGAAGGTAGGAATTTGACTGTAAAATAAAGGGTGAAAATATGAGACGTAGAGGACGAGAGAGAGAGAGAGAGAGAGAGAGAGAGAGAGAGAGAGGGGGGGGGAGGAAAGGGGAGACAGGGAGATAAAGAAGGAAATAGGAGGGGAAGGAGGAGGACAACTGACCAGTCCTCTCAGACTGCCAGATGCGACCCTTACTAACCTTGTTATGTTAACCTAATTAGTTCTAAATGGCCCTCACTACCCCCCCCCCTCTGGCCCTAAAGGCACTCGCAGACACTATTTGTTTGTCTATGGTTATGGATAGTTGTTGAGTAGGTCCTGATGGTGGTAGTGCTGGTAGTTGTGGTTATGGGATTGTCGTCTTAGTGTGTCTTGGTGATAATTGGTGACAGTGGTGCAGGTGATGGTGACAGTGGTGCAGGTGATGGTGATAGTGGTGTAGCTGATGGTGACAGTGGTGTAGGTTATGGTGATAGTGGTGGAGGTTATGGTGATAGTGGTGTAGGTGATGGTGATAGTGGTGGAGGTTATGGTGATAGTGGTGTAGGTGATGGTGATAGTGGTGGAGGTTATGGTGTTAGTGGTGTAGGTGATGGTGATAGTGGTGCAGGTTTGATTCTTAAGCCATCCCGACCTTGTAATAGACGATACACCGAGGCTACTTCACCATCATTCCAGGAGTACCTCAAGGTTGAATTCTGTCTCCAACTCTCTTCTTTACACTGTGACGACGACCTCCTCTCCATTCCCTCCAGCAGAACACAAGTTTACACTGATGCCACCAGGAGAAAAACTGATCCTACCCACGTTGTTAAAGCCTCTTAAACACTATACACAGCTGCTATGAACACAGGTTTGGAATCCATGACCAACAGCGGGGTACTGATAACCTTGTTACATTCAGCGCCGCCGTGACACTAACCTTCGTTGTCCCTCTCTCAAAGTAGATCATAGTCAGCCTCTGTACACACCTACAGCCAACACTATTCTCGGTTTTGTTGTGACTTTATAAACTCTACTGGAATGACTATACATTTCTGGCATATCCTCTCTCTCTCTCTTTCTCGTTTTTTTCGCTTTTCCACGCCCTCTACTGCCCTCTCCTTTCTTCACTATTCTCCCCACCTGTCGTTTTCTCTCTCTCTCTCTCATATCTCTCCCTCTATCCCTCACTCTTCCTTCTTTCGTCACCTTCCCTCTTTTCCTTTTTCATCCTCCCCACTTCCCTATCTAATTCCCTCCCTCCCTCCCTCCCTCCCTCCCTCTCCCCTCTTCCTCCCCCCTCTCCCCTCCTCTCTCCCACTCCCCGCCTCTCTCCCACTCCCCGCCTGCCCATATCACCACACACCCCAACAAGTGATAGCGACACTGGATGCTGGGAGCCTGTTATCATCGTGATCGGCTTACGGTACACACGAACAAAAGAACATCACCCTGCGCATATGGACGACCTGTTCCTCTCTCTCTCTCTCTCTCTCTCTCTCTCTCTCTCTCTCTCTCTCTCTCTCTCTCTCTCTCTCTCTCTCTAAATGGGTCCCGGATACCAAACTTTAGTACACAGTATAGGTGGATGGGGCAGTAGGTGGATGGGGCAGTAGGTGGATAGGACAGTAGGTGGTTGGGGCACCAGATGGTTGGGGCACTAGGTGACGGGGCATTAGGTGGACGGGGCATTGGCTGCACGGGGCACTGTATGGACGGGGCATTGGCTGCACGGGACACTATATAAACTGGATACTAGCTGCACGGGGCACTAGCTGCATGGACAGACGGGGCACTAACAGCAACTTACCTGCTAGCTGGACGGGGCAGCCGGGGTCTGTGTTGTGGTTGTCGTCAGTCATCTCGTCGTCTCTGGCTTCCTCCTTGATGGCATCATAGTCGTGGCGGCAGAACAACACGTCGTCTCTTAGCGCAAACTCGTCCCCCGGCAGGAGCTGTTTCCCGCACGACCGACATCTGTGGGGGAAGAACCAAGAGGGGAGGGGAGGTGTTAGGTCAATCAGGTAAACTACAGGTAGATACAATTTAACACAGTAAGATTATAGTTCATACAGGTGTTAATTAAAAAGACGATAATTCTTCAAGATTATATATGAGAATAAACCCTTACGTATATATAACAGACTTCTCGATATAACGGATTTTCCTCTCCATAAAGTACGTTAAATAGAAGTTTCACTGTACGAACATTTTAGATATAACTTAAAATCACCAGGTAACTTAATCAGTTACATTCACCAGGTAAATAATTTCCACCAATTCTTAATCCAAAAAAACACACCACCAAAATGCCTTACGACTATTGAGAAGGTAAGACGGTGAAATAGTAAAGTTAAAATTATTTGTTGACACAGAGACACTCCTCAGCCAAGTCTCGTGTATCAAGAGAAGGCAGAAGAACTTGTTTTGGGGAAATATGTTTGTGAGTTTGAGAATATAGATGTATATAATACCTGTAGTTGTATAAAATGGCAGGAGGGGAGGTGAGGCAAAGGTGATTTATCTGATGCAGCAGAACACGAGGGTGAGTTAGGGTGATTTGCTTGATGCACACGGGACTAGGGTAAGGTAGGGTAGGGATGGGTAAGGTTAGGGTAGGGTAGGGATGGGTAGGGACACTGCAGGGCTGTTCCTCTTGACGTCTACCTGTGGAAAAGTGTTGGCAAACCCATAATGGTGAGTGCTGACAGGGTGCCTGACAATTTGATTTTGAAGGGTGGACTGAGGGAGAGAGAGACAGACAGACAGACTGACAGAGGAAGGGAGAAAGAGACAGGCAGAGGAAGGGAGGGAGAGACAGACAGAGGAAGAGAGAGAGAGAGAGAGAGAGAGAGAGAGCAGAATATGGTTTGAGGGGGAGTGCGCTAATTGATAGAGCTGTGAGGGCTTTTAGAGAGTTCGATTGGCATTTGTTTATTTAAATTCCATAATTCATATGTACAACAGGTATACATATACATATCCATACATGTTCTTTTCTCCTATGCTTAATATACAGACTCATACACACTATACGTGATCTTATACATATTCATACACATTATACATGATTCTATACCAACTCATACATATTATACATGACTTTATACATATACTCTTATACATAAATACTCGTATACACTCCACATATATTTATACACAAACTCATACACGCGATACATACAACTGTCGTATTCTGTGATAATGAATAACAAAAAGAGTTATACACACAGTAGACACAATGAACAGTGTAAATAACAAAGTGTAAATAACAAGATTCTTTCACAAAGCTTTAAATGGCACAGAACTAAAGTGTGCGATTTACACGCTATGTAAATTTCGACCTAACGTATATCACTCTATAAATTCCAGTCAATTGTAAGTACTGTGTAATGTTCAGCGCTATGTAAATTGTAACTGGTATGTAAGGTAATGTTCATAGGTGTGTATATATATATATCTGTTTGTATAATTGAAGACTTGTGGTGATTAATTTCTAAAGGGTTGTGTTTATTTGAGAAAAAAAAGACCGATAAAGGGAAGAAAATTATGACGATAGTTTGGAAATTTAACGAAAAAAATAATATTGTTTTAGGAATTTGTTTTTTGTTTCTTACTAAAGAATGGGTTAATGGAAGTGTTTTATTATTATTATTATTATTATTATTATTATTAGTATTAGTATTATTTATCTATTTTAATAATAATTGCCGTTAATAATGATAATGAAAACAATGAAAATAACATAAATAACGAATAATAATAATAATAATAATAATAATAATAATAATAATAATAATAATAATAATAATAATATATCACAGCACCACCACAGCACCACCACTATCACAGCACCACCACCACAGCACCACCACTATCACAGCACCACCACAGCACCACCACAGCACCACCACCACAGCACCACCACTATCACAGCACCACCACTGCACCACCACCACTGCACCACCACAGCACCAGCACCACATCATTGCACCATCACAATACAAGTATACAGCTGTCAGTCGCGGGATGAGCTCCGTGTTAGCCGTCAGCCCGGGATAAGCTGACAGTGGCTTGCGCTAATGGAGGAGATCAGGGCGGGGTCAAAGTTCATGTTACCTTTTATTGTCAAGTGTGTGTCTTGTCTCTCGTGTGTTGGGTGCCTCGGTGTGTCATGTGTCTCGTGTGTCTGGTGTGTCAGGTGTCTGGTGTGTCATGTGTGCCCCGGTGTGTCATGTTTCTGGTGATATGTGTGTGTCATGTGTGCCCCGGTGTGTCATGAGTCTTGATATTGATTTTGTAATAGGTTACAACTGAGAGAGAGAGAGAGAGAGAGAGAGAGAGAGAGAGAGAGAGATGAATAAAATTCGAGTTAGAAAAACGTGATTGTGATATTAACTTGATAAAAATCTTGATAACATTTAATCTAACATTTTTTTCTCATAGTGACACAAAACATCTCTCAGATAAACTCACAACATCAATCAACATCAATTATACAAACACAACGTCTTTAGGATTTAACACAAACATCCTTAAAATTAATGTTTAATATCCACTTACAGGTTTACAAGACCTACCTGAAGAAGTACCACATCACCCCCTCACCCCCTCCTACAGGTACGTACTGAAGACCTACCTAAAATACCCCCCCACGCCACCCCCTCACCCCCTCCTACAGGTACGTACTGAAGACCTACCTAAAATACCCCCCACATCACCCCTCCTCCTACAGGTACGTACTCAAGACCTACCTAAAATACCCCCCCACACCACCCCCTCACCCCCTCCTACAGGTACGTACTGAAGACCTACCTAAAATACCCCCCCACACCACCCCCTCACCCCCTCCTACAGGTACGTACTGAAGACCTACCTAAAATACCCCCCCACATCACCCCTCCTCCTACAGGTACGTACTCAAGACCTACCTGAAGCAGTCTAGGTGGAAGATCTTGGAGCGGGCCCTCATTACCATGTCAGTCCGACTAAAACCTCCGCTACATTTATCACACTTCGCACCGAATAATCTGTAGAGGGAGAAAACAAAAAAAAATATACCATAGTTAGGGGTTAAGATTATGTCGAGATGTAATTATAAAAGAAAACGTAGATATAATTTTAGAAAGGCGTAAAAATATATATGAAAGTTTGATAAAAAGTAGAGGAGAAAGATTGAGTTAAGGATTATATAGATGTGATATAGATGTGATATAGGCCTTGTATAGCTTGGTTATATAGACAGTTAGGGTGATATAGTATTGATATGTTTTATAGAAGGGGCGTAAATTTTGGTTTTGAGAGAGAGAGAGAGAGAGAGAGAGAGAGAGAGAGAGAGAGAGAGAGGCGGGGGTGAACATGACATGTATTGCCCTCTGTATTAGGACAAACAGACAGATAGACAGACAGACAGACAGATAACTACCAATAATCATCATCTCCCCCCCTTCTCCTCCCCCTTCCTCTCCTCTCCCCTCCTCCTTCCTCCCTCCTCTCCCCCTCCTCCTTCCCCCCTCCTCGTTTCCCCGTCTCACCCGTTCCCCCACCCCTTCCCCCTTAGCCCCTCCTCCCTCCCCTTCCCCCTCCCCCTTACCCCCTCCTTCCTCCCCTTCCCCCTTCCCCTTCCTCCCTTACCCCTCCCCCTCCTCCCTCTCCCCCCAAACACACACACACACCACTAAGGTATCCTCCCCTCCCTCTCCCCCTCCCCTTCCCCTCCCTCCTCCCCTCCCCCTCCTCCCCCCCTTCCCTCACCCCCATCATAGCCACGCGGACCATTATCTTGCCAGTGCCATTATCAGACTCCATTAGTCCTCTCCTCCACTCGCCTCATTTACCGTCAATTTTCCTCCACTCCAGAGTTGACGGAATTGACACCTGTCTCTCCAATCAGCCTCTCACCTGTCTAATCACTATCAACTAAAAATCTTGAGTACTGGGGGAAGGACCTTGTACTCTGAGTCTTCAAGTGGGGCGATAACTCTGCCGTTGTACTCTACTGTTGTATTTTACCGTTGTACTCTACTGTCGCACCCTACTGTCGTATCCTACTGTCGCACTCTACTGTCGCACTCTACTGTCGCACTCTACTGCCGCACTCTACTGTTTCACTCTACTGTCACACCCTACTGTCGCACCCTACTGTCACACTCTACTGTTGCACTCTACTGCCGCACTCTACTGTCACACTCTACTGTCGCACCCTACTGTCGTATCCTATTGTCGCACTCTACTGTCGCACTCTACTGTCGCACTCTACTGTTTCACTCTATTGTTGCACTCTACTGTCGCACTCTACTGTTTCACTCTA
>CAUDMG010001147.1:5845000-5855000 GCA_958450375.1 Homarus gammarus
TGATTGCTCCTTTGTTTAATTACTTTCTTGGTTGTTTGATTACTTTTCTTGTTTATCCTCTCTCTCTCTCTCTCTCTCTCTCTCTCTCTCTCTCTCTCTCTCTCTCTCTCTCTCCTTCCCACTCACAGCATCACCCTATACCCTCCCTCTCTTTCCCTTCTTCTTCCTCTCTCCCTTCCTACCAACCTCTCCCCTCCCTCCCCTCTCCCTCCCCCTTCTCTCCCCTTCCCCCTATCATCCATTACACCATCCTCTCTTGTCCTATTTCTCTTTAATAAGTCATAACTAAAATACTCTCAATATCAGGCAGGTGGGAGGAGGAGGAGGACCCGTAGAGGCGTATATATCATTGATACTTACACGGTACCTAATGGCCTGATACCCCCCCCCCCCCCTCTTCTCCTCCCCCCCTCCCCTTCTTCCCCTATACCGATCGAATACCCTACCCTATTTCTACCCTCACCCTCCTTCCTCCCCCCCCCCTTTTCCTTTCTTCTCTCCCTATCTTTCTCTTCGTTTCTTCCTGCTTCTCTCTCTCTCTCTCTGTCTCTCTCTCCTTTTCCTGTTCCTTCCTTCCTGCCAGCCTTGATCTCTCTCTCTCTCTCTCTCTCCTCCTTTCTCTCTTAATCTCTTTTTTCCTCACTCTTACTTGTTCCTTCCTTCGTTCCTTCCTTCCTTCCTTCCTTCCCTCCTTCCTTCCTTCCCTCCTTCCTTCCTTCCCTCCTTCCTTCCTTCTCTTCTTGCTTAATACTTCTTTCTCTCTTCTCTCCTCCTCCTCTTCCTAATCTCTTCTCTGACCCCCCCCCAACTCCTTTCCTCTATCTCTTCCCCTACCCCTATTTTCATCTCTCCTCTACACCTCTTCAAATCCCCCCCTTCCATTCCCCTTCCCCCCTGTTCCACCCCCTTGTTCCACCCCCTCTCCACTCTCCTCATATCCACCCTCCCCCTCCCCCTCTCCCTCTCCTTCCCCCTCCTCCTCTCCACCTTCCTCCCCCCCTTCCCCCCCTTCCTACCCCCCCCCCCAATTACAAACTATAATCACATATCACGGAAGTAGAGAGAAAATATATCGGTTATACTCAATTCATGTGATATAATATTTCAGGGAGTATTATAATTAAGGATGGGTCACTGTGGTGGTCGTTACTGCTCAGAGGTCAAAGCACACACACACACAGAGGCAGTTAGATATATCGTGTTGTTGAGATTTGTGAGGTGTGTGTGTGTGTGTGAGAGAGAGAGAGAGAGAGAGAGAGAGAGAGAGAGTAGAGTGCCAATATGATGTTTATATAGCAATACTGACTCTCTCTCTCTCTCTCTCTCTCTCTCTCTCTCGTGTTATGACTGAGTGTACCGCTAAAGTGCTCTATTTGTGATGGCGCTGAATATATTAAAACACAGGTTAAAACTATATTGCATTATTGTTGCTTTACTGTATGTATGTATGTATGTATGTATGTATGTATGTATGTATGTATTTTTCACGCTACATAGAAGGCTAATCCATCAATTAAGCTTTAAATGCAACTAACGCTTTTGTCATATAGGGATAACTCTTAATAGGAATTGATTTGTATACTGTATATATAAAGGTTAGGTTAGGTTAGGTTAGCTTAGGTTAGATTAGGTTAGGTTAGGTTAGGGTAGGTTAGGTTAGGTTAGGTATTCATGTATACTGGTATGTATTAATGGTGCTGTATATGTTTGTTTTGGCCAGTCGGAAGTTCTCTAAAAAACAACAACACATACACACACACACACACACACACACACACACACACAGGTAGGGAACACTTGCTAACACCTAACTCTTCTAATTTATTCATTTATCTTACTTGTTGTAGTCTCTCATCCTCCTTTCTTTCTATGTTAGTTTCAGAGCTGGTGAGGGAGGATGGTGGTGGTGGTGGTGGTGGTGGTGGTAGAGGGTAGTTGTGATGGTGGTAGGTGGTGATGGTGGTGTTAGACTTAGAGGATTGTGGTAGTTGCGAAGGTGGTAGGTGGTGGTAGAGGGTAGTTGTGATGGTGGTAGGTGGTGGTGATAGTGTTAAGAGGGTTGTGGTAGTTGTGAAGGTGGTAGGTGGTAGTTGTGGTAGGTGGTGATGATGGTGTTAGACTTAAAGGATTGTGGTAGTTGCGAAGGGGTAGGTGGTGGTAAAAGGTAGTTGTGGTGGTGGTAGGTGGTTATAAGAGGGGAAGGTAGATGAGGGGAGGTAGATAAGGCGGTGGAAAGGTTTGTGTGTGTAAAACTGGTTATTATTCACCCTTCCACACTCTCCCACACTCCCCCACACCACTACACCCCACATCATCCTATTTCCCCCACACCCTCCACACTTTACCCCCCACACCCTTCACGCCCCCCCACGTCCCCCCCCCCCACGCCCCCACCCCCCCACGCCCCCTCACGCCCCCACGCCCCCTCACGCCCCTCAGCCCCTCACACCCCTCAGCCCCTCACACCCCCCACGCCCCCTCACACCCCCCACGCCCCCCACACCCCTCACGCCCCCCAAACCCCTCACGCCCCCCCACGCCCCCCCAAACCCATCACGCCTCTCACGCCCCTCCTACACCCCTCACGCCCCTCCACAACCCTCACGCCCCCCCACACCCCTCACGCCCCCCACACTCTCCCAGCCACTCTCACCCTGGGTCGGTGCCAGCTGAGAGGTACAAAAGTGTAGAAGGTCCATTAGTGTCGTGTTGTTGTTCTGTAACCCTGCAGTGTGTCTCGTGTCCTCCTCCCCCCCCTCCTCCCACCTGTACCCACCTGTGTCCCCCCCCTTCGCGTCCACCTGCACCCACCTGTGTCCACTTGCACCCATCTACATCCACCTAAGTTTACCTGTGTCCACTTGAACCCACCTGTGTCCATTTGTTTCCACTTATGTCCATCTACACACCACCTGCCTACCGCTATCCTTACCACCATTACCACCTGAACTACCACCAACACCCCACCTACCACCATAGCTACCTGCACCATCACCACCAACCACCACCACCAACCACCAT
Source organism: Homarus gammarus (assembly GCA_958450375.1). Classification (NCBI taxonomy): domain Eukaryota; kingdom Metazoa; phylum Arthropoda; class Malacostraca; order Decapoda; family Nephropidae; genus Homarus; species Homarus gammarus. The sequence continues at coordinate 5,848,022 of CAUDMG010001147.1, forward strand.
CACCAGTATGACTCAACTTTGCGTGTAGGGGTATGTGTGTATATGTATTTATGTATGTATGTGTGTGTGTGTGTGTGTGTGTGTGTATTTTGTGTGTGTAATAGAGGCGTGTTTAGGGAGGTAGGTGACAGGTGGTGGGCAGGTGACATGCTCGTAGGTTGTTAGGTAATAAGGTCACCTTCACCTGCTCTCACCCACAATGATCCCACAACAGCTCAGGAAGGAAGGTATACCTGCAGCCTTGACATAATTAACATACCTTTTTATTTATTTTTTTATTGTATTTTATTTATTTATTTATTTATTTACTTTTATTTATTGTGTGTGTGTGTGTGTGTGTGTGTGGTACTGTACGTTTAGGGTGTCAGAAAGCCTTTTTATGTGCGTGTGTATACTAATTTCTTTCATAATGACCCATCACAAAGGACACAACACAACACAACACAACACCACTCTGAAACACACACCAAAATCAAACCCCCCTCCATCCCCTACCTCGTCCTCCCCTTCCCCTACCTCCCCCTCCACACTACCCTATCACCCCCTCCCCTCCCCACACCCAAACCACCCCCATCCCCCTCAAAAAAAAAAAAAAACCCCGCCCTCTACTCCACAATGACTAGTTTTGTTGGGAAAAGTTTATTAAGCCTAAGAAAGGTAATGTTATCCGCCTGTGTCACCGCCAAGGCTGACCGCGATGCTGGAACACTAGACTTTTGTGGTCGTGTTATAATTAATGTAGAGGACCTGCTAGCGAGGACAGCTGACGACCCACGCTAACCTAAACACGTGCTGTGGCGACGCTATTATCTTGTGTTGTCCTTACGTCCAGGTGGTTCAGGGGGGAAGAGGGGGTGGTTCAGGGGGAAGAGGGGGTGGTTGGGTGGGGAGGAGAGGGGATGGTTGGGTGGGGGAGAGAGGGGATGGTTGGGTGGGGAGGAGAGGGGATGGTTGGGTGGGGGGAGAGGGGATGGTTGGGTGGGGGAAGAGGGGGTGTTTGGGTGGGGAGGAGAGGGGATGGTTGGGTGGGGAGGAGAGGGGATGGTTGGGTGGGGGGAGAGGGGATGGTTGGGTGGGGGAAGAGGGGGTGTTTGGGTGGGGAGGAGAGGGGATGGTTGGGTGGGGAGGAGAGGGGATGGTTGGGTGGGGGAGAGAGGGGATGGTTGGGTGGGGAGGAGAGGGGATGGTTGGGTGAGGGAGGTGGGGGGGGGGGAGTGATGTTGTGTTTTCTTTTATGTCAGTTTAATCTGAACTATTTATCTACACTGTGATCTCTCTCTCTCTCTCTCTCTCTCTCTCTCTCTCTCTCTCTCTCTCTCTCTCTCTCTCTCTCTCTCTCTCTCTCTCTCTCTCTCTTACCACCATTACACTCTACCTTCCCTGCCACCTTACTGTACACTCTTCCAACTTCTCTGCCAACACCACCATAACCACTACCACGTTTTGTGCAACATCCCTTTCACCACTACCACGTTTTGTGCAACATCCCTTTCACCACTACCACCACCACCACCTCTATACACGATCACCGTAACTACTACTACTACTACTACTACTACTACCACCACCATTACCACCGTCATGCAATCATCACCACTACATCCCTCCATTACTATAATGCACACCATCACCACTACGCACCACCACCCAGTCATCACATTTATAAATACTCACCACTTCACTACATTATCTTCATATTAACATTTTTTTCCACATATGAACAACACATTTCTATTAAATTTCAATCTATTTCGTACTATAAAACGTAGAACTAAGTGAACAAGGCTTAATAAAAATGCTAGTAGTTAATGCAACTTTTTTCGCTTGTTACAAATCAACATTTTCACTGGCAGTTCACGTTGAGTTGTTGCATATAAACAATACAAAATCGATTATCTTTATACCCAAAAATAATATTGTATTAACTTGTTTATATTTAAGACGATGACCAATGTTGTTATTTTGTAGCTGCGAGTAACAACTTTCTTGGAGCACCTAAAGTTTAAGCACCCTAACCTAACCTAACCTAACCTAACCTAACCTAACCCAACGCCCACATAACATTACGTTGATTAATCTACAGGTGAAATAAACTGGGTTACTAATCTTCAGGTGATATAATTTCTCTACTAATAATTAACTTTGGGGCACAATGACTGAAGCAACACTACTATGGAAAAGTTTATTTTTGTTTGTATTGTATCACACTGACCAACACGTCCCTTCTGGGTAAATAACATCCATCAGTTAAGCCAAGAAAGGCAGATGTTGAGCTATCTGATGGATGCTGAAGTACTATTGACAACTATAAATGGTGGCAGAGGTGGGATGTAAGCCTTCCATATTGGTGGCAGAGGTGGGATCTATTGGTGGCAGAGGTGGGATCTATTGGTGGCAGAGGTGGGATCTATTAGTGGCAGAGGTGGGATCTATTGGTGGCAGAGGTGGGATCTATTGGTGGCATAGGTGGGATCTATTAGTGGCAGAGGTGGTGACGGGATCTATGGTGGCAGAGGTGGGAACTACCCTCCCCTGCCGCCCCTATGTGATGTGGTTAAGATAGGACTAGAACCCATACAGGCCCCATAGGATACAGCTTATAGGATACTGTGTTGAGGATGGTAAGGAAAAGAGAGGGGGGAGGGGGTGAGGAGTCCTTGAAGGAGGAGCTCAGTGGCAATCTAGTTATTTGAGAGGGCAGGAATGGCGAGTGGGGGGGAGTGGGGTGGAGGAACTTAATCATCTACTCTTATGACACACACACACACACACACACACACACACACAGTCATATACCCTCACTAAGCAACATAACTCCTCCCTCCCTCCCTCCCTCCCTCCCTCCCTCTCTCTCAAGCCCCCCCCTCTCTCTCTCCCTTTCCCTCCCTCCCTCCCTCACCACACAGCCAGTCATAAATAGTGAGCTGTAAAGTGAATTATCGGTAATAATGACGACAGTAAAGTCAATTTTGTAATAGAGAGAGAGAGAGAGAGAGAGAGAGAGAGAGAGAGAGAGAGAGAGAGAGAGATTAATCATCATACAAGTTAAGTACCTGGATTATTACAATATGAGTCACCTGTGAGAGGGATTAATTATGCAGGTAAAAAATTATATATTCATGTATATATAATTATGTTGAGTTACCTTTGTAGTTTTCATTGATTTTGTTCTTTGTATTGTAATTTGGTGTAATGTAATATTGTGTTGTATTGTATTGTATTGTAATGTTACGAAAATTATGTATTAACTTTTTTATGATGATGATGATAATAATAATAATAATAATATGATTACACATTATTATTGTTATTTTTTGTTATTATTATTGTTATTATTATTGAAGAAGGAAATTACAACCACCTTAACATTAACCTTTCCATATACAGGTTAATTAGCGATAAACCATTAAAGAAACGGTTCACCAGGTGCGTGTAGCTCCCCTGGTGTTGGGGGGGTGGGGAGGGAAGGGGAGTGGGGTGGAGAGGATGGGGAAGGGGAGGATGGAGATGGGGGGGGAGAGGGGAAGGGGAGGGGAGGGTGGACAAGGGGAGGGGATGGTGGAGAAGGGGAGGGTGGAGAGGGTGAGAATAAGGGTGTTATCGGTAAACGCGCGCGTGCGGGCGGGCACGTGCCGGAGGTGTCACGTGGGCGTGTTGTCTCTTCAAGCTGCCCGGGCCACGTCACGCGAGGCTGGCTAGTCGAATTTCATACCACCACCACCGCCACCACCACTAGCAGCCGACAGAGGGAGCCACCTGTGTGTGTTGAGAGAGAGAGAGAGAGAGAGAGAGAGAGAGAGAGAGAGAGGGAGAGTTGTTGTTGGTTGAGAGAGAGCGAGTTATTTGTGTGTATACTTGTGGAGAGAGAGGGAGGTGTGTGTGTGTGTGTGTTTGGGGGGGTGTGACTGGTTGAGTGAGAGTTTTATGTACAGTATATTATTATACCCCGTCTGTGACTCTACCCATTTCGTGAAAAGGTTGGGATGGGTGAGGAGGCTATTTCAGCACCAATGGTTGCATCAAGAAAACCAAATTTTGGATTATTGGCCACAACTACAACGTGTTTGAGGTACTCTCTCTCTCTCTCTCTCTCTCTCTCTCTCACCACACAGCCCCCATCACCCAACTTCGCCACCCCTCTGTCACCTGTACACCCACCTGGTCGACCATTTAACGTGGTAATCAGCTGTTATCAAGGTAATCCTTGCTGTGACGTCACCGAGACAAATTGATGTTCGTTGTGCCGTTATGACCCTCAATTACCCTGCCATATCTCACTGGCTTAAGGCTCGCCAACCAGTTCTTGCCCGGGCAATCAACACCGCCTGGCGTTCCCCTTCCACCTTTTCCCCCTTCCCCTCCACCCTTGCACCTGATAAGCTTACAGAGTTTACGCCAGGCAGACGTTCGCTTGTCTAATACGCTCGCTTCAACTGTCATTTCTTACGGTTTTATTCTCTCATATTGCCTGGCTATCCCTTTCACCTTTAAACTCACAATGCCATGCTGACGGAAGGTACGCCAGACTAACGTTCGCTCCGTTGTTTTCTCTGCCTGATGTAGCGCTCTTCCAAAACACGAAAATTATTACGGTAATAAAAATTAATAAAAAAAATGACGAACGGTGTGTGTGTGTGTGTGTGTGTGTGTGTGTGTGTCAGGTGAGTGTGAGTGACTACCTGCTTCCTGGTATTCCATGTTACCTGTTAATTGAGAGACGACATTACACCTACACCTGTTGGGTACAAATGCAGGCGTTGGCTACCAGAACAGGTGTTTAAGTACAAATACAGGTACAGGTGCAGATACAGGTACAGGTACAAGGACAGGTACAGGTACAAGGACAGGTACAGGTACAAGGACAGGTACAGGTACAAGGACAGATACAGGTGCAAGGACAGGTACAGGTGCAAGGACAGGTACAGGTACAGGTACAGGTACAGGTACAAGGACAGGTACAGGTACAAGGACAGGTACAGGTACAGGTACAAATACAGGTACAGGTACAAGGACAGGTACAGGTACAGGTACAAGGACAGGTACAGGTACAAGGACAGGTATAGGTACAAGGACAGGTACAGGTACAGGTACAAGGACAGGTACAGGTACAGGTACAAGGACAGGTACAGGTACAGGTACAGGTACAAGGACAGGTACAGGTACAAGGACAGATACAGGTACAAGGACAGGTACAGGTACAAGGACAGGTACAGGTACAAGGACAGATACAGGTGCAAGGACAGGTACAAGGACAGGTACAGGTACAAGGACAGATACAGGTGCAAGGACAGGTACAGGTACAAGGACAGGTACAAGGACAGGTACAGGTACAAGGACAGGTACAGGTACAGGTACAGGTACAGGTACAAGGACAGGTACAGGTACAAGGACAGGTACAGGTACAAGGACAGGTACAGGTACAGGTACAAGGACAGGTACAGGTACAAGGACAGGTACAGGTACAGGTACAAGGACAGGTACAGGTACAAGGACAGGTACAGGTACAAGGACAGGTACAGGTACAGGTACAGGTACAAGGACAGGTACAGGTACAGGTACAAGGACAGGTACAGGTACAGGTACAAGGACAGGTACAGGTACAAGGACAGGTACAGGTACAAGGACAGGTACAGGTACAAGGACAGGTACAGGTACAAGGACAGGTACAGGTACAAGGACAGGTACAGGTACAAGGACAGGTACAGGTACAAGGACAGGTACAGGTACAGGTACAAGGACAGGTACAAGGACAGGTACAGGTACAAGGACAGGTACAGGTACAAGGACAGGTACAGGTACAGGTACAGGTACAAGGACAGGTACAGGTACAAGGACAGGTACAGGTACAAGGACAGGTACAGGGACAGGTACAGGTACAGGTACAGGTACAGGGACAGGTACAAGGACAGGTACAGGTACAAGGACAGGTACAGGTACAGGTACAAGGACAGGTACAAGGACAGGTACAGGTACAAGGACAGGTACAGGTACAGGTACAAGGACAGGTACAAGGACAGGTACAGGTACAGGTACAAGGACAGGTACAAGGACAGGTACAGGTACAAGGACAGATACAGGTACAAGGACAGGTACAGGTACAAGGACAGGTACAGGTACAGGTACAGGTACAGGTACAAGGACAGGTACAAGGACAGGTACAGGTACAAGGACAGGTACAGGTACAGGTACAAGGACAGGTACAGGTACAAGGACAGGTACAGGTACAGGTACAGGTACAGGTACAAGGACAGGTACAGGTACAGGTACAAGGACAGGTACAGGTACAAGGACAGATACAGGTGCAAGGACAGGTACAGGTACAAGGACAGGTACAGGTACAAGGACAGATACAGGTACAAGGACAGGTACAGGTACAGGTACAGGTACAGGTACAAGGACAGGTACAAGGACAGGTACAGGTACAAGGACAGGTACAGGTATAAGGACAGGTGCAGGTACAAGGACAGGTACAGGTACAAGGACAGGTACAGGTACTCCTCCGGGTCACTGTGTTATGGCGTCATCTATCTGGCTCTTGATGCGTCTTCCTGACTAGTCATTAAGCCAGTCACAAACAGTCACTAACGCTCTCACAGTCAGTCGTCACAAACAGTCACTAACGCTCTCACAGCAGTCGTCACAAACAGTCACTAACGCTCTCACAGTCAGTCGTCACAAACAGTCACTAACGCTCTCACAGTCAGTCGTCACAAGCAGTCACTAACGCTCTCACAGTCAGTCCGTCACAAGCAGTCACTAACGCTCTCACAGTCAGTCCGTCACAAGCAGTCACTAACGCTCTCACAGTCAGTCCGTCACAAACAGACACTAACGCTCTCACAGTCAGTCGCCACAAACAGTCACTAACGCTCTCACAGTCAGTCGTCACAAGCAGTCACTAACGCTCTCACAGTCAGTCCGTCACAAGCAGTCACTAACGCTCTCACAGTCAGTCCGTCACAAGCAGTCACTAACGCCG
>CAUDMG010001147.1:5860000-5965000 GCA_958450375.1 Homarus gammarus
GGAGTGGAATGGAAGGGAGGTAGGAAAGGAGAGAAGGTTTAAGTGAAGGAATGAAGGCGTGAGAAGGAATAGGAAGAGAGAAATGAAATGCAGTGAAAGGGAGGGAGGGAGTGAGACGTAGGGAGGATAAATACAACAGTGGAAGAGAGGGAGGGAGGGAGAGAGAGAGAGGGAGAGGGAGAGGGAGAAAGGTGTGTGTGTGTGTGTGTGTGTGTGTGTGTGTGTACATCGGCTTAGTCTGTCAGTGTATGTTAATAGGGAAGGTATTAATAGGGTCATGATAACTAGCTCTGACAAATAGACGCAAATAGCATCGATCTCCTTGTCTAAGAGGGGGATAGGATTGTATAAATGGATATGACAATAGCGATTAAATAGGATTCGATTCGCTTTTGTTTTTTTTGTTATTGTTTTTGCTTCGGTTATGAGGGCTTTGATTGGATGATTCTTTTTTTTTTTTTTTACCTTGTGAGTACGGAGACTTAATCTACTGAGTACGATGAATTAACCCCTTGAGTACGATGAATTAACCCCTTGAGTACGATGAATTAACTTCCCTGATTATGTTCTAAGGGATGAGTCTTTTGTACTCCAGGGATTAAGTCATCGTACTCAATGGGTCAAGTCATCATACTCAAAGAATTATGTCATCGTACTCAAGGATTAAAATAAATAAATATATATATACGATTTTATGACTTGTGATCCATAGTCATCTCTCTCTCTCTCTCTCTCTCTCTCTCTCTCTCTCTCTCTCTCTCTCTAATGAGTATGCTAAAGAAAGAGGCACGGTGGCTGAATGGATAGAACACTCATCGCCACTCGCAAATATCTTTGGTTCACACACACACACACACACACACACACACACACACACACACACACACACACACACTAAGGCTGTAAATGCCATGATGACAGTTCAGGTAAAGTCCAGGTAACTACCGACTGTGACACACCGTCTATTTATCATCACGTAATTGGTGTTCGCGTGACGGGCCATCGACTGTGGTAGGCACTCACCACCACCACCACCTGTACTGTGGCACTAAGAGGATTAGATAGGCACTCTCTATACCTCTGAGGACGTGTGTGTGTGTGTGTGTGTGTGTGTGTGTGTGTGTGTGTGTGTGTGAAAAGAATTAATGACGAGAAGAATATCAAAGGAAAAACAGAAAGAGAGAGAGAGAGAGAGAGAGAGAGAGAGAGAGAGAGAGAGAGAGAGAGAGAGAGAGAAATGCAGCGAAAGAAAGAAAGAGAGATAGGGGGGACACGGGGAGGGGGGGCGGGGCGGGGGGCATCAGTTAATGGTTCATATTATCTTCCCATCATTATTTTTTTCCCCTGCTGTGTTAATTAAGGCAAGTACTGAACATACATCCTGAACACTTTTTACCACACACACACACGCACACACACACACACACGCACGCACACGCACACACACACACACACACACACACACACTAATTTCTACATTAGTATGAGTTCTCTCCTGAAAGAAAGAAATCTCTTCCTTTTTTTTTCCTTGTCGAGGTTTTAATTAAGATTTTCAATGAATGATTAATTGCATAGTGAATGTTGTATTAATATTTTGTGAATTATTTGTGTGTGTGTGTGTGTGTGTGTGTGTGTGTGTGTGAAGATTGAATTTGTGTACAGTTTGTGTGAGTTTATTGCAGGATATAAAACAAAATAACAAAAAACAAAAACAAAAAAAACAAAAATTACAAAACAAAAACAAAAACATAAATAAAAACAAAAAAAAACAAAAAAAAACAAAGCATAAAAAGAAAAACAACAACAAAAACAAATACAAAACAAAAAACAAAAAACAAAACAAAAACAAAAACAAAACAACAAAACAAAAACACTTTCCCGTCTATATCACTGTGTCATAGGGAACAGTTCGTCGTGACTTCCCCGCGAGATGTAATAGACTTGGCAATCATTACGTGTGTGTGTGTGTGTGTGTGTGTGTGTGTGTGTATATGTTCGTGTGTAGGTGCCATAGTTTACAGGAGTTGGCGTATAAGCTTTAGACCGACATATGTTGACATGATCACCAGCTGACTCCCTTTCCCTCCCTCTCTCCCTCCCTCCTTTTCTCTCCCTCCCTACCTCCCTCCCTCTCTCCTTCTCTCCCTCTCTCACTACTTCTCTCCTTTTCTCCCTCCACCACCCTCTCTATCTCTCCACCTGCCCTCTACTCTTTTTATTCTTTTTTCCTCTCTCTCTCTCTCTCTCTCTCTCTCTCTCTCTCTCTCTCTCTCTCTCTCTCTATTCCTCCATTAGCAAGATGTCTGTCCTTCTCTCCTTCCCATTTCTTCACTTCCCTCTCTGTCATTTATTCCCTCCTTCCCTCTTCATCCACCGACCTTTCCCCACTCATTCTCTTCCTCACCTCTCACTCTCTCTCTCTCACTCCCTCTCCTTTCACTATCTTTACCACCCTCTCCTCCCTTCTCTCCACCCACTCACCCCCCCACCACCCACCCACCCCCATTACACACCCACCCACCCACGATACCATATGTTCTGCTTTTCCCCTCTCTCCCCTTCTCTTCCCCTCTCACCCCTCTCTCCTCTATGGTCCCCGCTGACCCGGTCCTCCTGATTATTTTCGATTATATCTTAATTACTGTGGTTGACTGACCGCCCTCTGCCACCCCCACCACCCACACCACCACCCACCACCCCCCTCCCCCCTCCCCGCCCCATTACATCACAGCTGGATACTCTTACATATGGTCACCCCGTCTTCTCTCTCTCTCTCTCTCTCTCTCTCTCTCTCTCTCTCTCTCTCTCTCTCTCTCTCTCTCTCCAGTAAGAGGTAGTTCAAAGCTGGTTCATTAAGCTGAGACCTGAGACCTGACTGATTGAGAACTAAGAGACGATGAAGGAATAATGTAACCATCTTAATCCTTTGATGTGGCCGAGCAAGCAAGCAGAGACTTAGAAGATGACATGAACTTAAAGCAAGCAGTGAAGTGTGTGACATGACAGTACAAGCATTAGATAGTATTAGTGACATGACAGTGCAAGGAGTGGAGAGTGTATTGTCTGACATGACTTAATGCAAGCAACACACACACACACACACTACAAAGGGACCTTAGAAAACACACTTTATCTCCTCAATATCCTGTTATTAACCTATGATGATGCCAGGAGAGACGAGACATTGCGTAAGTAGTAAATATTATGAAAACACTAATTTAAATCTGAACTGTAAATTGCACTAATAAGCACCTTTATAAATGTGTGATTTAAATAATATACGATATTTTTAAGTTGTTATTATTATTATTATTATTATTAGAGTTGTAAGGAGTTAGATTTACTTTAATGTCTCTGTTGGAAAATATTAAGGTGCAATTTTGCCTAATCTGAGGGTAATATCACTGTTCACTGACACGCAGGACAGAGTTTCATACACAAGAGGAGATGATAGTATAGATTATATTCATTAGTGTTATACTTGACGTCTAATCAGTGTGGACTAGTTAACATGATGAGTGCCTGTATCCTAGACTAATTCTGGGTACAACCACATCACATTGTCTGGTTCTGTCCTTGGTGCTGGCCATGCCGGTAACTCTTGTCACAAAATTTGTCATATTTACTAAGTTGGGTGATGAACGTTAATTTGGTCAGTTGCTCTGTGTCTCTTTCTCTCATCTTAATTTCCTCTTATCTTACTTTCTCCCTCATATTCTTCCCCGTAATACCTTCCTCCTCCTCCTCCTCCTCCTCCTCTTCCTCTTCCTCCCCCTTTTAATCTCTTACTTCAGTTCCCGTTTCGTTTGATTCTTCTTGTTCCTTCCGCTTCTCCTGCCTCCTTTCCCCTCTCCTCTTTCCTCTCTCTTGTACTTCAATTACCTTCTCCTAAAACCCAATCTCTCTCTCTTTCCTTATTAGAGTTTCCCCCTCTTTCATTCCTTCTTTCATCTACGTTTTCTCGCCTCTCCTATTTCAATTACTCTTTCGCCTCCTGCTAAATTCCCTTGTTCATAATTCTAAACTGTTATTTCTCGTTTGTCTCTCTCTCTCTCTCTCTCTCTCTCTCTCTCTCTCTCTCTCTCTCTCTCTCTCTCTCTCTCTTATCGGCCTTCCTCTTTCTGTCTGTCTGTCTGTCTTTCTCACCTGCCCAACCCCTTCCAGGCTCAGGTAATCCCCAGGTGTTTTTAACCAAATCAATCAAGGTTCAACTCCCATCCAACACCTGGTCGATGGTATCATGAGGTAGGCCGATTGACTTAGACACGACGAAGCAATCTAAACAGCTGATTGACTACACAATGACGCAACCTAAATAGTTGATTGACTTCAAATGACGCAACTTAAACAGCTGATTAACTACACGATGACGCAACACAAACAGCTGATTGACTACACGATGACGCAATCTAAACAGCTGATTGACATACACGATGACGCATTCTAAACAGATGATTGACCCTAATCACGCAACGCAAACGCTTAATCAAGTCAATTTTGTCCATCGAGGGAGGAAGGGAAGGAAAGAAGGGATAATTGATGGATTGAACAATTGATGGATAATTATGATATTGTTAGATGATTGAATAACTATGATAACACAAATAAAACCCAGTTCATCAATTCTATCCACAGTAGAGTAATGGAGGAGGGGGGGGGAAGATACTTAGGTAAGGGATGGAATAATATATTAGAATTAATGAATAGACAGATAGATACGCACCCTAAATCCCTATTGAGTGGTGATATGATTTGATTGGATTGATGAATGATAATTTCACTAGGATTATGTTATTGATCAGAAGGGAAGGGAGGTTAGTAGTTTACTCTTATACAGGTGGAGGTGTACAGGATTGAGTTGAGTAATTAGTTATGATGATTGTAATGGATGAGAGAGAGAGAGAGAGAGAGAGAGAGAGAGAGAGAGAGAGAGAGGTAAACAGGCAGAAACATAAAAGACAGACAGACAAAGAAAGAGAAAAGAGAGAGAGAGAGAGAGAGAGAGAGAGAGAGAGAGAGAGAGAGAGAGAGAGAGAGAGACTGGATGTTTACTTTTGTTATACGTTGATAGAAGATAGAGAGTAGAAGGTAAATAATAGAAGGAGGAAGAAAATAGAAGAGAGAAGAACTAAAGATAGAAGATAGGAGAGAAGAGAAAGAAGATAGAAGCCACGAGAGAAGAGAGAGGAAAGGAGAGAGAAGAGAGGAAAAATATGATAGAGGAATTAACGTCAGTAGATTATAAGGAAGCTGACCTCTCTCTCTCTCTCTCTCTCTCTCTCTCTCTCTCTCTCTCTCTCTCTCTCTCTCTCTCTCTCTCTCTCTCTCTTCTCTTTCTTTCTCTTTCTTTCTTTGTGTATGTCTCTCTCTCTCTTTCTCTCTCTGTGTCTGTAAAATAATATAAGAACTATCACCACCAACCAACACAACCACAACTACTACCACAACCACAACTATTACCACAACCACAACTACTACCACAACCACAACTACTACCACCTACACAATCAATCTCTATCACTAACCATTCCCTACCAACAGTCAACCAAAACTACCAACCACCACCAACTAGCCCCGATACCACCAACCACCATCAACCACTACAATCACCATCAACCACCATACTTGTTATCAGCCGCCATCATCGGACTCTCTATTGACTTATGTTATCTTCGTGTTATCCCAGGCAAGTAGGTGTTAATGCCTATAGGGAAGGGGGGAGGGGGGAAGGGGGGTAGGTGGGAAGGGGGGGGGAGAAGGGGGGGTATTGTTATCTGTCAAAGTTATCTGCCGTCTTAGTCTCGTGTTATCGTCTCTGTCCTGATAACTTTCCACTCACATCTGATTTACACAGCTAATGGCTCGTTAAGTTATCTCAATAGCCCCCCCGCCCCCCCCCCGGCCCCCCCCCAAAGAAAAAGTATGCTACGAGTATATTGTCCATAATATTCATCAATGGATCACCTGGGGATTAAACACCCTGAACCTAACCTAACGTAACCCTAACCTAACCTAACCTAACCTAACCCTAACCTAACGTAACGTAACGTAACGTAACCTAACCTAACCTAACCTAACCGAACCTAACGTAACCCTAACCTAACGTAACCCTAACCTAACCTAACGTGACTTAATTTAACCTGCCCTAATATTACCTAACCTAACCCAACCAGTTAACCTTAGGGTGGTTAATCTTCATGTATGACCTTTTATTTACAGTATATGCAACAGGTGGCTTTCAATCCACCTGCTTTAGCCATCTTATTATTGTCACTCACTTTGTATCTGTTTTTATTATGGCTAGATGTACCGTTCGAAGATGGTCCTCGATACCTCATCTAACACTACCCCCCACCACCCCACCACATCCCCTCCCCCACCCCCATCTCTTCCCTCAACCCCTCCCCCACCCCACCCCCCTTCCCTCTCTCTCACACGTCTCCCTTACTCCTCCTTACCTTCTTTCTTCCTCTCCAGGTTAATTAGGGAGGGGAAGAAGGTGAGGAGGGGGGGAGTTTTGTAATTATGAGGGGTATGTGTGTGTGTGTGTGTGTGTGTGTGTGTGTGTGAGTGTGAAAGTTCCAAGATATACACATACACTTCCCTACACCTATACACACACCTCATCTGACAAACACACATTAAAAATATACAACACTCACTTTATGAAACTCGCAGGAGGGGTGGGGGGGGGGAAGGGGGGGAGAGGATGTGAACTACCTAGTTGGTGAAGTCTTGACCAAAATTCAGTAACGAAAAAAAAATCCGAACTTAGTAAAATAAAGAAATACAAAATTATTAAACGTAAAAAAAATCCCAAATTAACGAGAAAAAAAATCATAAGTTAATAATAAGAGAAAAAAAAAAACGAAAGAAAATAAATATATTAGAAATCTCCCCAAAAATCGATTTACAATTCTTTACAATTTTTCTTAATCGATATTTTCCACTTAATTTCACTTTAATGGTATAAAAACGCGAAGATTATTTTCTCTATTATATAATGGCATTGAATAAGGTTATAAAATATTTAATAGTTTAATTTACTATTGGCTATGTACTCAGGTAAGTGTACTCAGGTAAGTAAAGAAATTAAAAAAAGTAATTACCGGATTTAACCTTTTTCATGACGCTAGACTTGTCACCAGGTAGGAAATGTGAACCGGTGATGTGTCGTAAAAATATTCAGTTAGATAAGTGATTCATTAACTTGAAATTTAGGGTAAGTGTGTGTGAAGAGGATGAAGGATGAGTGTATATGTGGGGGGGGGGGGGGATTGTGTACTTTGGGATGGGGTTGGGAGTGTGTTGAGGAGAGTGTGTTGGGGTGGGAGTGTGTTGAGGAGAGTGTGTTGGGGTGGGAGTGTGTTGAGGAGAGTGTGTTGGGGTGGGAGTGTGTTGAGGAGAGTGTGTTGGGGTGGGAGTGTTAGGGTGGGAGTGTGTTGAGGAGAGTGTGTTGGGGTGGGAGTGTGTTGAGGAGAGTGTGTTGGGGTGGGAGTGTGTATGTATAGAGTTAGTGAGAGAAGATCGCCAGCCCAGGTGCTCAGAGCGGCCATGGCCAGTCGTGATCATCTGATAGTAAGGGAAGACGCACCTGTGTGGCCAGCTGAGCCGTACCAACACACCAGGCACTCGTGGTCACCTGTCCTCATCCACCCCCTCTATCCGCCCTTCCCCTCCCCCCCCCCACCCACACAGAGTTGTTCCTGTACTGAAGCGTCATGGAGAAGTAAGATTTGGTATTGCCGTCACACCCAGACACCCTCACACCCAGACACCCTCACACCCAGACACCCTCACACCCTTACGGCCTCCCACCCAGACACCCTCACACCCAGACACCCTCACACCCAGACACCCTCACACCCTTACGGCCTCCCACCCAGACACCCTCATACCCAGACACCCTCACACCCAGACACCCTCACACCCTTACGGCCTCCCACCCAGACACCCTCACACCCAGACACCCTCACACCCAGACACCCTCACACCCAGACACCCTCACATCCAGACTCCCTCACACCCTTACAGCCTCCCACCCAGACACCCTCACACCCAGACACCCTCCCACCCAGACACCCTCATACCCAGACACCCTCACACCCAGACACCCTCACACCCTTACGGCCTCCCACCCAGACACCCTCACACCCAGACACCCTCACACCCAGACACCCTCACACCCAGACACCCTCACACCCAGACTCCCTCACACCCTTACAGCCTCCCACCCAGACACCCTCACACCCAGACACCCTCCCACCCAGACACCCTCATACCCAGACACCCTCACACCCAGACTCCCTCACACCCTTACAGCCTCCCCAGCATGTACTGATACGCAGGACTGTCTAAATCAACCCAGGTAACCTCATAACTTCATACGTCTTTCCCTCTCCAAGAACCGCCATTGCTCAACACTCACGGTAATCCCACATGTTGAAGTAACTGTATATACCTAAAGCTGTTACACCAAATCATAAACACTATCGGCCTGTCGAGCACCGTCTACACTACTCTGTTCACGGATACAGGGGAAGGAGGACCTACCTGGTGTAGAATCTCTTGCTGTAGGTCGTGCCGTTCTTGATGATGTAAGATGCGGCTCTTATGGCGACGACGGCAACGAAGAAGAAGGATAGAGGAGAAGGAAGAAGGGGAAACAAAATTGTTGGAAAATCACAGCAGGAGAAACACCCACCCCCCTCGAGGACTCACCTGACGTAGTCTCTCTTGCAGTAGGTCTTGCCGTCCCTGACGAAGCAGGTGCAGGTCTCGTCGAGGAACTGGTGGCACTCAGCGCACTTGAGACAGGCAGCGTGCCACTCCATGTCTGGTGCCACCCTCAGTATATACTGGTCGTTGATGACGGCCCCACAGCCCATGCAGACGGAGACCCGGCCGCCTGCAGCAGACACAACCTTCGTCAGAGTCGCCCACACGCCCACGGTGCCTGCTGGAGGCACACCTTACACTTTTCTCACCTAATAAGCTCACGGGTCACACATGAGTATGTAAACAATTGTTGTATATAATTATGTTCATGACTTATGACCCACATGGACGGGTCATCACACATCAGTTTATAAACACTGTAGAGAATATGTTCATGATATTTATACATCACAAGGTAAATTTTAATTAGTATTTTAATTGGTATTCATAAGACAGAAAATAACATAAAAAATCAAGTGTAAGAATATGTGTAGAGTGAAATTGGAGAGAGAGAGAGAGAGAGAGAGAGAGAGAGAGAGAGAGAGAGAGAGAGAGAGCCCAACAGCTAGACGAGGGCCCGAGGCTGCTGACAAGAGCTATGAGTGTTACCTGGTGGGAATTACTTTACTTTTACTTTATAACTAAATCTGATCTTGTATTTCTGAATTAAACACCATCTGAATGGGTCACACCTTGTCCATGAACAGCTACTATGACAATGTACATACGGAACAAGTGACGCTGTTACTGTAGCCACCGCTGGAGACTGTCTCATGTCCTCGTTTTCTTTAATGCTCCACTTGGATCAATTGGTCGCGACTTGCACCATAAGTTTACTATGCGGCCCAAAATTGATGTAAATCCTCAAAAGTTTTCTCGAAGCATTTGGGAGACAGACAGATAGACAGACAGACAGATAGACAGACAGACAGACAGACAGACAGACAGGACCCAAAACAATACCCTATATCCCACAGTTGCTGGTAGGGTAATAATATTTAACCCATTAACGATAAAAGAATTAAACCATTCTCTCAAAGGGTTAAACCAAAATAGTCACCACGCTAAAACTACAATCCATCACCTACCTAAACCTTTACCTTGTGTTGACATTACCAGATAAACCTGAAACACACTATCGTCATCATCCATACCATAAAAATTCTCTAAAGTCTCCAGACGAGATTAAATATTTAGAAAAAAAAAAACACACACACACACAAATGAGATGAGAATTATTTCCTTTGGTCTGGAAGGAAGTAATGAGAAGCTGTCCAGAATTTATCGGTCATTAACTTCCTTGAAAATGATCTAAAACAACAAAGCAAATTCCATTACATAATTGTCTTAGTAATCAGGTGTGTTATTACAGGTGTGTTATTACAGGTGTGTTAGTATTACAGGTGTTGCAGGTGTGTTATTACTACAGGTATGATATTACAGGTGTGTAGTATTAAAGAGTTCATTTCTTCACTCTACGGATAGCAACAGCAAGTCAACACTCGCTCACTCAACAATAGGCGTGGGGGAGGCGTGGGGGGGCGTGGGAGGAGTAGGGGGGCTGAAGGGGAGTACACGCCTCTCTCTCTCTCTCTCTCTCTCTCTCTCTCTCTCTCTATCTATGGGTCATGCAGGAATATAGAGGGGGTGGGAGGGGAGGGGTTAGGGGAGGGAAAGGGTAGGGGAGGGGAGGGGATGAGTGAGGGGAGATGATGATGTATTCATGAAGTGTCACTCAACATGAGGGACGTGACAAATCCCACCATCCCCACACCTCCCCACTCTCCCCACTCCCCCCACCCCCCCACCCATGGGACATAGGCGCCACCCCTCACGTCTCACCCACCTCCCATCCCCTCCCCACACTCTCCCCCCCCTACCCTCCCCCCCCCTCCTACCTATACACAAAAATATGCACAGAACGAAAATATTTTCTTTTTTCGTTATTTTTGTTTTGTTTTTATTTTCATTTTAAGTAGAATCTCTATTTTTTTTTTATTCTTAATCTTTATAGTTTCAGTTAACTTTTATTTGATTTTTTATTTTATTTAATTTTATTTCGAGTTTGAGTTCAGCTTTTTTTTTTATGAATTTTATATTAATTTTGTTTTCATTTTTTTTTTTTTTTTTAGTTATAGATGTTTATAACTTATTCGGGATTTTTTATATTTTTTTAGTTCAATTTAGTTTAATTTTATTTTTATGTTCCAATAATTTTAGTTTAATTTATTTTTAACTTCATTCGGTAATTCTCATCTCGGGTCCAACACACCTCACTGGTCTGGCCTCTCAGGGGTCATCATCACTCGGGTCTTAATTAACCATATTATTTCATCACAATCAAAAGTTAATTAAGGGAATGGCCTCATTAATCGTTAATTGTAATTAGTGAAGTAAACGGAACATTTTTACCCGACTTCAGAAAATAATGGGGATGAAATAGTGTTTTTCGGAGGGGCGGGGGACGGGGAGGGGGGCGGGGGGAGGGGGGGGGGGGGCGGGGGGAGGGGGGGTGGGGCGGGGGGGAGGGGGGGGCGGGGGGGAGGGGAATTTTTTTTTTTTAGTCATGGACGAAATTATGTCTAGACTGATTTTGTTTGTTTATATTTTTTTATGAGGATTGATATGTAATTATGTTTGTAATGTTATGTAATGATGGCAGAAATTACAGTGAGGACAGAGAGAGAGAGAGAGAGAGAGAGAGAGAGAGAGAGAGAGAGAGAGAGAATATGTTGGTGACTATTCTATTGTGTATGTCTTCTTTTACTTGTTCATTTGCACACACACACACACATACACACACACATACACACTCACATACACACACACGTATACACAGAACCTCCCCACCTCTTTCCCTAGAAACATATCCCCCCCTCCCAGACAACACTACTCCTCTCCCTCCCCTCACCCTTTCCACTCCCCCCTCACCCCCTCCACTCTCCCCTCACCCTTTCCACTCCCCCCTCACCCCCTCCACTCCCCCCTCACCCCTTCCACTCCCCCCTCACCCCTTCCACTCCCCCCTCACCCCCTCCTCTCCCCTCTCACCCCCTCCTCTCCCCTCTCACCCCCTCCTCTCCCCTCTCACCCCCTCCTCTCCCTCCCCTCACCCCCTCCTTTCCAACAAACAAGCATCCCTACCCTCACACCTACCCCTTCCTTTTTTTACCATCCCCACCCACATCCTCCCCTATCCCCTTCCCCTCCTCCCTCCCCTACAAACGAACCACTCATCCCTATCCTCCCCTACCCTTCCCTCCCCCCCCCCTCCCTACACACATCTCTTCCTCTCCCCTTCCGTCCCTCCTCTCCCTCCAAAAACAAAAAAAACCCACCCATCCCCACCTTCCCCTACCAACCTACCCTCCGCTACTAACATATCCTCTCCCCTCTCCTCTCCCCTCTCCTCTCCCCTCTCCCCCACATAAACCTACCTTAAAGGGATGGACAAACTGGCAGTATTTGATCCAGGTAAAAGTATAGGTGTAGTACTAATTAATGTACTGTATACATCCACCTCATGTCCAAAATCATAATCATTTCGTGTGTTTGTGAAGAAGTTAAATATTCCCGGTGCCGTGTGTTTGATCCACTACCAGCAGCAGTGTGTAAACGACCTGGGCCCCCGCCTGCCTCTCTCTCTCTCTCTCTCTCTCTCTCTCTCTCTCTCTCTCTCTCTCTCTCTCTCTCTCAACATAATTTGCTTTAGAATCCGCAGAAATGTAATTAGGAAACTTTAATTACCTTGAGAGAGAGAGAGAGAGAGAGAGAGAAATGAAGTTTGAGAGAAAAACAATAAAAGCGAGAGAAAAATGACGAAAGAAAGAAAACGAAAGAAAGAAAGAAAGAAAGAGAAAGAAAGAAAGAGAGAGGGGGAGAGACAGATTAATCCCGGAGTATAATTATTATAAGCCTTTGATTATAGGAGAGGGGGGGGGAGAAATCTATTTGGTTTTGAGTACGTTGGCAAAACACACTATGACGGGCTGACAGACGGACGTGGGGGTGGTGGTGGTGGTGGTAGGGGTGGTGATAGTGGTGGTGGTGGTGGTGGTGGTAGGGGTGGTGGTGGTGGTGGTAGGGGTGGTGATAGTAGTGGTAGGGGTGGTGATAGTAGTGGTGGTGGTGGTGGTGGTGGTAGTGGTGGTGGTAGGGGTGGTGATAGTGGTGGTATGGGTGGTGGTGGTAGTGGTGGTGGTAGGGGTGGTGATAGTAGTGGTAGTGGTGGTGATAGTAGTGGTTGGGTTGGGGGTGGTGGTAGTAGTGGTTGTGGTGGTGGTGGTGGTGGTGGTTGTGGTGGTGGTAGGGGTGGTGATAGTAGTGGTGGTGGTGGTGATAGTAGTGATGGTGGTGGTGGTGGTGGTGGTTGTCGTGGTGGTAGTGGTGGTGGTGGTGGTGGTGGTGGTGTGATGTAGTGGTGTTGTGTTGGTGGTGGTAGTGGTGGTGGTAGTGGTGGTGATAGTAGTGGTTGTGTTGGTGGTGGTGGTGGTGATAGTGAGATTACGTTTTTGTCTTCACTGTATCTGTTCCTGTCTACCTGTCTGTCTATCTGTCTGTCTGTCTGTCTGTCTGTCTGCCTGTCTGTCTGTCTGCCTGCCTGTCTGTCTGTCTGTCTGTCTCTTCTAATACACAAATTAACCTTCCTGCCAGGTGGACGGACCCTTTACCTTACCTGTCGTCAGAATCACTGGACAGGTATAACACACACACTGCCCGCCCTCTTTACACACACACACACACAACCTAACCTAACCTAACCTAACCTTAACCTAATTGCCCTGAGACTACAGTATACCGTGTGTGTGTGTGTGTGTGTGTGTGTGTGTGTGTGTGTGTGTGTGTTCTGAGACTTTGGGTGAACCTCGTTGGAAGATTGTGTTCTCAGTTTACGCCACACGACATAAACACCAGCCACAGGTTATGGGGTGTGATATCAACATAGAAAATGGAATGAGGTCAACCCCCCCCCCCCAAAAAAAAATGGGATATTTGGAATCAATTTATAAAAGTCAAACATCAAGACTAAATTGGTATCTTTAATTGGGCCATTACCTGAGCTAAAGTCAAATCAAATACACCTAAAAAAAAAAAAAAATCCCTCATATGCGAAAAAAATTATCCACCATCAGATCAGTAAAGGCAGTATACTGTAGATATAACACACTGTATACTAAGCCTCGGAGACAGTATAGCAGACAGTGTACTCGATCGTCTTCATATCCCCAAGTGTAAAGTTAGGTGCTCATTCCCATAGGTTAGGTTATGTTATGTTATGTTATTTTATTTTATTTATGTTCTTACGTCACTATTATCGGATTAACTTTTAATTACTATTGTATTTAACGATAAAATTATGCAACATATTTTAGTTTTATGAATAACGAGTTTAGTTTTTTATTGAGTTTAACGATAGATCCCGTAACATAATTGGGATATTTTACGAAGTTTAACGATAAATTACGCAACATTTATCTTGGTGTTAGTGAAAGTCTTACTGTATCCACGAAGAATTAATTTTTACACGAGACGGGACAACAAATTATTATTTAAATGATATGAGTAAGATGTTTTTACCCTTTAATTAATTTTTCAATATGTGTTGATTTTTTTTATTAATTGCTACTACCTTAATTGCCTTTACCTTAATTACATCTACCTTAATTGCATCTACCTTAATTGCATCTACCTTAATTACATCTACCTTAATTACCTGTTGTTGTTATGTTGTGTTATTATTACAAGTAAATTATTATTATTATTCTTTAGTGTATTATGTTAGTAATTATCTGACTATTGATCACTACAGAGTTACTTAAGTTAATATAAAGACAATTAATTAAATGTATATGGATCAAGGGAAGATTATTAGCTCACCTAGCTTATTTCACCTACTCGACACCATGTACTCGACACCATGTACTCGACGCCATGTACTCGACACCATGTACTCGACGCCATGTACTCGACACCATGTACTCGACGCCATGTACTCGACGCCATGTACTCGACGCCATGTACTCGACACATGTACTCGACACCATGTACTCGACACCATGTACTCAACACCATGCACTCAACACCATGCTCTCAACACCATGCACTCAACACCATGCACTCAACACCATGCACGTACATCGCCATATCCTGTTATTATATTTAATGATATAATGTACCAAAGTATATTAATTATTTACATAGTGATTTATGAAGGGAATTATTTCACATATTCCATTACACTTAATACACCATTTGACAACTTAATGAGGCTTGTGGAGGCGTTCCTTGTTAGTGTAATACAGATATGAATGTTATGGATTAAGTTGAGGATTACCTGTAGGTACCTTAGTATATTTCACCTAATCATTAAAATACCCTAATACTAACCTAACCTAACCTCTCTCTCTCTCTCTCTCTCTCTCTCTCTCTCTCTCTCTCTCTCTCTCTCTCTCTCTCTCTCTCTCTCTCTCGTATAAACGTACATACCGTATTGTTCCTACATGTGTGTGTGTGTGTGTGTGTGTGTGTGTGTGTGATAGGACGGGGTCGTAAGGTAAGGTGAGGGCAAGAGAAAGGGAGGGAGGGAAGGAGGGAGTTGAAGGAGATACGGAAGGGGAAGGAAAAGGAGAGAGATATAGATAGAAAAATTAAAGGGAAATGAAGGTGACGGAAGGGAGAGAGAGAGAGAGAGAGAGGGAGAGGTGAGGGAGAAGGGGAGAGGTGAGGGAGAGAGGGAGAGGTGAGAGAGAGGGAGAGAGGTGAGGGAGAGGGAGATAGGTGAGAGAGAGGGAGAGGGGGGTAGGTGAGGGAGAGAGGGAGAGGTGAGGGAGAGGGGGAGAGGTGAGGGAGAGGGAGAGGTGAGGGAGAGAGGTGAGGGAGAGGGAGATAGGTGAGAGAGAGGGAGAGGGGGGTAGGTGAGGGAGAGAGGGAGAGGTGAGGGAGAGGGGGAGAGGTGAGGGAGAGGTATACAATATTGATAGGGGAGGTAGGCAGGCAGAGCTGAGTGACAGAACACATCACCACCACATATATTTTTCTCTCTCCACACACTCCTCTGCAATACTCCCTTACTACGCTACTCCACCAGCCTCACTCCAGATAAGCAGACATAACAAAAAAAAAATATATAATAATTCTAATTTTTCTTTGGGGTTGGATTTTTTTTTTTCCCCTTAGGATAGACTTTTTTTGTGTGTGTGTGTTATCGTCATGATGTTTAGAGTGTATTATTTTTTTCATTTTTTTGCAGGATGGACGAGGTATTTAGTGTGTGTGTGTGTGTGTGTGTTGTGGTAGAGGTCGAGGTAGTAGAGGCAGAGTGGGGGATGGACGTACTGAAGCCGTTAGTCAGTATACCTGGTGGGGGTGCCAGATTACGTTTGCATTATTCACAAAGTGGGATGAGTACATCAAATTACCAAGACCGAGGAGGAGAAGGAAGGGGGGGGGGGAGGAGGAGGGGGCGTAGGAAGGTGAGTAGGAGGAAGTAGGGAAGCTATTGTTTGTATTATGGGAATGAGAAAGAGGGACTGCTTACGATAGAGTCTACAGAACGCGGCCCGCAGTCAACAAACATAACCCACCGTCTACAGTTCCTGGCCTGCTATCTACAGAACCAAGCTTGACGTCAACAGACACTGGCCATTTTCTACATAAGACGACAATGACTGAAATACAACTCCAACGACGAAAAAAAAATAAAAACAAAATCCTTCCTCTACAAATTCCTCGAAGATAAGTCACATTAACACTCGACCACCGCGCGATGATTAGCTTCGTTGCCTGCGTGTGTGGTAACGCAGCCAACCAGAACCACCCCGGCCGTGATGGGATGTATTACTCGCTAAAACTTCCCGACTCAGACCGGATGAGGAGCGCGTCATGGCGTCTTCAGGAGGTAAGTAGCTACCTAGAGGTCTCCAGAACGGCTCGGGGAGGATTGAATGAACTCTTCGATGGAAAAGAAGATGTAAAACGGGAAAGAAACTGCTCATAACGTCTCAAGATTGATGTATTTGCCTTCTCACCGTCCCTTCCCGTCCCTTCCTTTTCCTCTCCGCCCCTCCCTGCCCCTCCCCGCCCCTCCCTGCCCTTCCCTGCCCCTCCTCGTCCCTCCCTCTCCCTCCCTACCTCTTCCCGCTCCTCCCCACTTAATAAAGAAAATTCTTAACTTCCAGACCAACTCAACACAACTGGTAGTGTCAGACGCCCGAAGAACCTCAGGCAGGAGGTACAGTATAAGACCAACTCTACAGAATGAGTGGCAGTCATCTCGCCCTGGTGTGTAAAGTGACAGTCAGTCTCCGTCTCTCACAACACAGCCGGGACACAGTCAACACCGAGCGATGACTCGAGACGCCAACACCGTCGCCTCAACACACACACACGGAACGGTCGGACGAAGATCATCACCCCAGAGCGTCTTTCCCACAAAATGAGTGTTCTGACTAGCACAGGTCTCTTCCTCTTCCTTTACCTCCTCCTCTTTCTCCTCCTCCTCTCTACCCCCGCGTGTAACAGCGATGATTGAAACTCTTTCCCCCATGAATAATGAGGAGGTCGGCGGCTCCCGTGCCCTGGGGAGTGTTGAAGTTAGCTTGGCAGATTCCTCCAACCTGGGTGCCTGAGCTCTTTGTAGCGTGTGCCGCCGCCTCTGAGGACCCGCTTGTGCCCAGGTGATAATTTCCGCTGAGTCTATATGTCTCTGGTGTAAAGTTTCTGAGTAAACCTTCCCGCCCTTAACGAAATGTTGGCGGCGCTCTCCTTTGATAAAGACGCCGTCAAGCCTTCAGGAGGGACGGGAGGAGGGAGGAAGGCACGCTGTCAAGCCTTCAGGAGGGACGGGAGGAAGGAGGAAGGCACGCTGTCAAGCCTTCAGGAGGGACGGGAGGAAGGAGGAAGGCACGCTGTCAAGCCTTCAGGAGGGACGGGAGGAAGGAGGAAGGCACGCTGTCAAGCCTTCAGGAGGGACGGGTGGTAGGGAGGAAGGCACTCTGTCAAGCCTTCAGGAGGGACGGGAGGAAGGGAGGAAGGCACTCTGTCAAGCCTTCAGGAGGGACGGGAGGAGGGAGGAAGGCACTCTGTCAAGCCTTCAGGAGGGACGGGTGGTAGGGAGGAAGGCACTCTGTCAAGCCTTCAGGAGGGACGGGAGGAGGGAGGAAGGCACTCTGTCAAGCCTTCAGGAGGGACGGGTGGTAGGGAGGAAGGCACTCTGTCAAGCCTTCAGGAGGGACGGGAGGAGGGAGGAAGGCACGCTGTCAAGCCTTCAGGAGGGACGGGAGGAAGGGAGGGAAGGAGAGGAAGGAGGACAGCCCTCCTTCAGTGACTCAATCTAACTCACTCACTCACATGCCCGCCCACTCACATGCCCACCCACTCACCTGCCCACCCACTCACCTGCCCACCCACTCACTCACCCACCCACCCACTCACCTGCTCACTCACTCACCTTCCTACCCGCTCACTCATTCACCCACCCACTCACCTGCCCACTCACTCACCTTCCTACCCACTCACTCACACTGACAGAGTTTTATGAGGGAGTTCCACTTATTATTTCATCGTGAGTGTTAACCCTTTGAGTACATCGTCATCGTGCTCAAAGGGTTAGGTTAGGTTAGGTTAGGTTAGGTTAGATTAGGTTAAGTTAGGTTAGGTTAGGTTAGATTAGGTTAGGTTAGGTTAGGTTATTTAATCATCAGTTGAAAAAAAAATGGGATGTCTAAGCTAACCCAACACACACACACACACACATATCCCTCCCCTTTTAAGACAATAGAGAAATTAATGTCTCCCTTTTCAGTGTTTGACCCGAATGAAGAAAATGGGCCGTGTGTACACCCAGCCGTTTAAATAAGGTGATATTCATATTTAATCTACAAATACATAATGGTTACAGCTTCTCTCCTACAGTCTTGTCTGCTGAGAATATCCGCAGAGATTATGCATTATGTATTATTAGTGTGATATATTATTTTTGTTACTGTATTTTGTTGTTTTTGTTTTTGTTTTTAGTTAGTGGGATTATCTTGGTGATTTTTATTGTGTTTGTTGTGAAAGTGATTTGTGGTGTTTGATGTTTAAGTTAACCTAATTTAACCTAACCTAACCTAACCTAACCTAACCTAACCTTACCTAATCTCCCCCCCCCCCTTCCCTGAAATAGCGTTTGGGTGTTTAAATCTATCAGGTGAAATGAACTTAGGTGGAGGGAAGGGAAGGGAAGGGAAGGGAAGGGAAAGGAAAGGAGAGGAGAGGAGGCGGTGGTTTCGTAATGTAAAATTTCGTGTCTCGGGTTCGGTTCTCGTCCTCCAGGGTCAATGTTTGCAGGAGTAAAGATGGGCCGGGGGGGTGGGGGGGGGATTTTTACGGTCAAATAGAGAGCCTCTTGACCCACTTGTAGGTCATATTGGTCCAATAGGGTTAGTGGGTCACACTCTAACCTGGATTAACCATTAGGATAAAGGCACATTAGCATAGGAGTCCATTGTGTAAGGGGGGGGGGGGGGCAATCACCTTTGAGCCCATTAGAATAGAAGACCAATCACGATAAGGATAGGTACAGGTAGGATAGGTTAGGTTAGGTTAGGTTAGGTTAGGTTAAGTTAGGTTAGGTTAGGCGGGATTCTAATAATTTTGTGATGTATTACGACTTGTTATATGATCTCACATCATATTATTTTACTGTGAGAGAGAGAGAGAGTACTGTACATTCCATTGCTCCACGTAATTCTCGAACACAAGTAATACAATCAGATGGGACGATAGATTGACTCTCTCTCTCTCTCTCTCTCTCTCTCTCTCTCTCTCTCTCTCTCTCTCTCTCTCTCTCTCTCTCTCTCTCCCTCTCTCGCCGCTACAAGATGGTTCCCTCCACCAGAACAGAACTACCCTGTGTTTACCCTGCCATAATTAATGAACTTTACGGTCATTATCATACTGACATTGGTGGTGATCGCCTCGCTGGGTTACCAATATTAGACTAGCGGGAGGGAGAGAGAGAGAAGGAAGGTGGGAGGGAAGGAAGGAAGGGAGGGGTGGGAGGGAAGGGGTGGAGGGAGGAAAGGGGTGGGAGGGAAGGAAGGGGTGGGGAAGGAAGGGGTGGGGGGGGAGGAAGGGGTGGTGGAAGGAAGGAGAGGTGGGTGAGAGAGAAGAAGAGGGAGGAAAGGAAGGTAGGGAGGAGGGGGGAAGAGGGAGAAATGGGAGGTAGGGAGGAGAGAGAGAAGGTGGGATAGGGGAGGAAGGTGTGAGAGGGGAGGGGGAGGAAGGGAAGGTGTGAGAGGGGAGGAGGAAGAAGGGAAGGTGGGTGGGAGAGGTGAAGAGGTACAGGGAGGTGGATGAAGAGGAGGAAAGAGAGAAGGAAGGAAGGGAAGGTGGGTAGTGGGAAGGAAGAGGGGGGGAAAGGGGAAGAGGAGGAGGGATGAGAGGAGGGTGGGGGAGAGAGAGATGGGGGGGAAGGAAAGAAAGAAGAAAGGAAGTGGGGAAGGGAGATATAGTGGAAAGTTAGTCGCGGGAAAGAAGAGTGAGAGAGGGAAGAATGGAACACGGAGAAGATAGTGAACAGAGGAGAAGAGAAGACATGAAATATTTAACGAAGGAGTGAGGAGAAGAAGAGGAGAAGGAGGCGTATAGAAGGAAAGAAACGGAATGTATAGCGAATCTGAGAGAATTCTAAAAACATCTTCTCTCTCTCTCTCTCTCTCTCTCTCTCTCTCTCTCTCTCTCTCTCTCTCTCTCTCTCTCTCTCTCCACAAAGTTGTGTTGCTTCCTCCTACAAAAATATTCGTTAACTCAATTAAGTCTGTGGGGGACTTTGAGAGAGTCGGCCCCACTGATGTTATTTTTTCCTTTTATTTTTTAGAGTGTGTTGGTGGAGGCCTCTGTGTAGTGTAGTGTGTGTAGGAGCCTCTGTGTAGTGTATAGTGTGTGTAGGTGGAGCCTCTGTGTAGTGTAGTGTGTGTTGGTGGAGGCCTCTGTGTAGTGTAGTGTGTGTAGGTGGAGCCTCTGTGTAGTGTATAGTGTGTAGGAGCCTCTGTGTAGTGTAGTGTGTGTAGGTGGAGCCTCTGTGTAGTGTAGTGTGTGTTGGTGGAGGCCTCTGTGTAGTGTAGTGTGTGTAGGTGGAGCCTCTGTGTAGTGTATAGTGTGTAGGAGCCTCTGTGTAGTGTAGTGTGTGTAGGTGGAGCCTCTGTGTAGTGTCGTGTAGTGTGTGTAGGAGCCTCTGTGTAGTGTAGTGTATAGTGTGTAGGAGCCTCTGTGTAGTGTAGTGTGTGTAGGTGGAGCCTGGTGTTAGTGGTATAGTGATGATGGTGGTGATGGTGATGATGGTGATGATGGTGATAATAGTAGTAGAATCTGATAATAAATTCGTGTTGTGAAAAAAAAAATGCAAAATAATTTATTACTTAATATTTAATTGTCAGCTAAAACTACTCTATTATTTTCCTCTCCAGTACCTTCCTCCCCAGCTTCTATCTCCCCAACACCCCTTCCCCAGTACCTCCTTCCCCAGTAGCTTCCTCCCCATCTCCTCCCCATCCTCTCCCTTCTGTCCAAACTAAACTATGAGCCAAATGGATAACCAGTTAGATGAGTGTGGGTGTTGAGGAGGGGAGGGAGAGAAAGAAGGTGGGGGGGGTGAGGGGGTGGGGGAAAGGAAGGGGAGGAGGGAGAAAGGGACAGGAGGGGGAGAGAAAAGTGTAAACAATTAAGAGAAAAATAATAAATGCAGGAATATAGCACACACACACACACACACACACACACACACACACACACACACACACACACACACATATATTTCTCTACCCTCCCTGTCTCTCTCCCTGCCCTTCCCTCCCTCCATCCCACCTTCCTCCTCTTCCCTCTCTCCCTACCCCTCCCTTCTCCTCACTCCCTCCCTCCATCCCTCTTCCACCATGCATAGAAGAATCTCTCCTTCCCTCTCTTTTCCCTTCCTCCTTGCCTCCCTTCACCATGCCTACAACACTCTATCCCTCCCTCCCTCTCTCTCTCCTTCTCTCCCTCCCTTTCCTCTCTCCCTCCCTCCCATCCATAAGTACGATGAACCCTCCCACGCCCAGCAGAGAGAGAGAGAGAGAGAGAGAGAGAGAGAGAGAGAGAGAGAGAGAATTAGCCAATCTTGCGGATACGAACCTCAAACATTAATAATATTCCCCCTAGTGACGCACATTGAACGAGTCACCCAAGATGTATGGTGACTTGCCTCTCACACATGATAATATATGCACCCCTCGTTCTCGGGTGGGTGGGTGGGTGGATGGGTGGGTGGGTGGTGTGGATGGGTGGGTGGGGGTATAGTTGAAAATTGGTTATGATGTATGTATGTTCGAAGATATATACTTATATGTCTGTGATTTTTACATACATATACATACATACATACATACATACATACATACATTGTACTTTTTTATAATTTATAGGCAGTGTTATGGCCGCTTGGTGTATGTCATGGAGGGTCGTAATGACTGGGGTCTGAGTGCCTCTCTTAGCCTTCTTCTTCTTCTTTTTCTTCTTCTTTCCTTCTTCTTCTTCTTTCCTTCTTCTTCTTCTTCTTCTTCTTCTTCTTCTTCTTCTTCTTCTTCTTCTTCTTTTTTCTTTTTCTTCTTCTTCTCTCCTTCTTCTTCTTCTTTCATTTTCCTCCTTCTTCTCTTGTTTATCTTCTTCTTCTTCTTCTTCTTCTTCTATTCTCATATACATCTCTCACCTCTTCCCTTATCTCCTTATTTATTTCCTATTATTTATCATCCTTGGATCATGACCCCGTATATACAATTCAACATTAAGCAGTAGAGTTAAATATACAATTCAACATTAAAACATCAAATATTAACATGACTAATGATAAAAATAAACATTCGATTGAGTTAAAAAAATAAATGATAATGTTAATTGTATAAAATATGTTACATGATGTTATTTTTTTTATTATGAATTTATATTATATTTAACAAAATCTAATAGTATTGTAAATATGGGTGATAAGAATGACTACCACACTACTAGTACTACTACAGTATTACCACCACAATAATAGTACTACCACACTACTACTACTACTACTATTACTTCCACACTACTAATATTATCACACTACAACCATAACTCCAACCACAGTTCTACCACGCTACTACCATATCACTACCACAACACCATCACCCCCTCCCTCCCTCCCTCTCTCCCTCCCTCTCCTTCCCTCCCTCTCCTTCCCTCCCTCCCTCCCTCCCTCCCTCCCTCCCTCTCTCCCTCCCTCCCTCTCTCCCTCTCTCTCCCTCCCTCCCTCCCTCTCTCCCTCCCTCCCTCCCTCCCTCTCCCTCCCTCCCTCCCTCCCTCCCTTCCCTCCCTCCCTCTCCCCTCTCCTTCCCTCCCTCCCTCCCTCCCTCCCTCCCTCCCTCCCTACTTCCCTCTTCCCCTCTTAAAAAAGAAAAATAATATATCACAGACCAACATAAACAGGGACCATTATATAGACCACTGGAGGAAGACCACACAATGAAAATTATAATCAATATGAGTACTGGTGGTTGGTGGTGGTAGTTGTTATTGTGATGGTGATTGTAGTGGTGGTGGTGGTGGTGGTGGTGGTGGTTGTGATTGTAGTGGTGGTGGTGGTGGTGGTGGTGATGGTGGTTGTTGTTGTTATTGTGGTGGTGGTGGTTGTGGTGGTGGTTGTGATTGTAGTGGTAGTTGTGGCGATGGTGGTAATTGTTGTGGTAATTGTGGTAGTGGTAATGGTAGTTAGATACGTTCACACATCATTAGTTAAGAAACAAAACACTTAAACACATGAATCCCTTTAAGGAACCATCGCTGTATCGTATCTTAAATGAACCGGTTGGATGTGTTCTCAGATCACCAGGCAGACAGAATGGCTTCACCCAGGCGTCTTTCATCACAGGGGAAATACACTAGACCACCAGCAGTAGGGCCTGACGGAGGGAGAGAGGGGGGAGCTGGAGGGAGAGAGGGGGGGAAGGAGGGCTGGAGGGAGAGAGGGGGGAAGGAGGGCTGGAGGGGGAGAGGGGGGAAGGAGGGCTGCAGGTAGAAGGAGGAAGGGAGAAGGGGGACTAGAGGGAGAAGGGGGAGGAAAGGGGGGAAAATGGTCTGGGGGAGAAGGGAGAGAGGGAGGGAAGGAAAGAGAGCCTGGGGGAGAAGGGAGGGAGGGAAAGAGGGAAAGAGGGCCTGGGAGAGAAGGGAAAGAGGGAAAGAGGGCCTAGGGAGAAGGGAGGGAGGGAAAGAGAGCCAGGGGAGGGAGGGAGGGAGGGAGCCTTTGTCCCAGGCCGGGGAGGGCAGGAAGTGCTCTCGTATCGTCGGAAATGCACTCGATGTGGGTGTCGGAAGCCCTCACAAATTCATTCATTTAATGATACGCCATTTGATGGGCTCTCAGTCAGACGTCCTGCTGTGAGATGGATGGGGCGAAGGGCAGGAGGAGGAGGAGGAGGAGGAACGGGAAGAGGAAAGGGAATAACTGGAGGAGGAGGAGGAGGAGAAGGAGGAGGAGGAGAGAAGGGGAGAAGAGAAGAAGAGAAGAAGAGGAGGAGGAGGAGGAGGAGGAAGAGGAGAAGAAGGAAGAAGAAGAAGAAGAAGAAGAAGAAGAAGAAGGAAGAAGGGAAAAGGAAAGGGAATAAGTGAGGAGGAGGAGGAGGAGAAAGAATACGAGGAAAAGAAGGAGGGGAGAAGAAGGAACGGGAAGTGGAAAAGGAATAAGTGGAGGAAGAGAAGAAGAAAGAGGGGGATGAGGAGCTGAAAGAAGAGAGGAGGAAGATGATGGGAAGGAAGAAGAGGAAGAGGAGGGGAAGGTAGAAGATTGGAAATAGAACAAGGAGAAGGAGGAAGAGGAAGAAGGAGAGGTTGGGTTGGTGGAAGTGGTGAAGAGGGAGGAAAGTAAGAAGAGGAAACGAAAGGGAGAGAAGAAGGAAAGAATGGAAAGGAGGTGAAGGAATATTGAAATGTAGAAAGAAACATGACATAGAATAATAAAGAGAGAGAGAGAGAGAGAGAGAGAGAGAGAGAGAGAGAGAGAGAGAGAGAGTGTTTTGTTGGTGAGGTGCGTGATATTATGTGTCTCACTCAGCACCTCCCTCCAACATCTACAATCTCTCCCTCCAACACCTACATTATCTCCCTCCACGACCCACACTCCCTCCCTCCAACACCCACACTCCCTCCCTCCAACACCCACACTCCCTCCCTCCAACACCCACACTCCCTCCTTCCAACACCCACACTCCCTCCCTCCAACACCCACACTCCCTCCCTCCAACACCTACACTCCCTCCCTCCAACACCTACACTCCCACCTTCCAACGCCTAAAGGTCAATTCAGGTCAGGTCAGGAAAGGTCAGGTCAGGTTAGGTAAGTCAGCTTTCAGATCAAGTTAAAGAAAATAAGGTAGATTTAGTTTGTTTGTTTTAGCTTAAGTGACGGAAGGAGAGGGGAAGGGGGAGGAGGAGGAGGAAGAGGAAGAGAAGAGGAGGAAGAGGAAGGGGAGGAGGGGGAAGTAGGATGATGAGGAAGAAAAGGAGGAGGAAGAGAAATAGAAGAGGAGGAAGAAGTAGGAGGAAGAGGAAGGGGAGGAGAGGGAAGTAGGATGTAGGATGATGATGATGAGGAGGAGGATAAATAGAAGAGGAGGACGAAGTAGGAAGAGGAGGATAAGGCGGAAAGGGAGAGGAAGAAGAAGAGAAAGGGGGTAACTTTGGTGTATATCAAACTCTATGGCATGTTGTTGCACCCTCTCGCGTTCATCATGTGTGTGTGTGCGTGTACGTGTGTGTGTACGGGTGTGTGTGTGTACGTGTGTTTGTGTGTGTGTACGTGTGTGTAGCATTATCTGTTTGTATGTGCGGTGTTTGTTTCTCTCTCCTACTGCTATCTCCCGTTTTCTTTAAGGTGTCTGTTCCTCCTGGTTTCAATGATTCACGGTCATAAAACTCAAAACAATGTTATGTGACTCCTACAGGCAGAGACCTAACAAACACTGCGTTCTAATAGTAGAGTAGTTAAATAAATTATCTTGATGTTAAATATTATAATAGTTAAGATTATTATTATATGTAGTAATAGTTATCTTGGCCCCAAAAGGTATTACTGCATGGTCTTTGTTTACAGGAGCTGACGGGGCCGTACCAGGTGGCTCAACTCTCGTGTTCTGGCTCGCGGTCACCGTTTGGTCTTTATAGTCTTGGTGAATCATCTATCAACACCTTAGTCGTGACCTCCATAATGACGGCATAAAGTGATGCTGTTGGAAAAGGAAAGAAAAAAGTGAAATATTACGATTATTAGAACGAGTCGCACCACCACCACCATCACACCTGGTAAGTTCAAGTACAGTTTACATTATTATTCATAGCTTTATATTCTTTACGTTAACTACACAATATACAAGATGTGTTTACTGGTTTTTTCTTCGTTCTTCGTCATTGGTACGATAGAAAGAGAGAGAGAGAGATAGATAAAAACATAGGCACAGGTATAGTAGTTTTCATTTCATCAACTCAAGATTTACACCGAAGCTTCGTATCCAAGTTTCTGTGAATCCTTCCTAATTCCCCTTTTAAAGACACTGCATTATCCCAGCCTCACAGACACACAGACAGACAAGAGATTAAGTTTACTTCCTTTCGCTCGACAGTAGCTGGGAATAATAATAATAATAATAAAACGAAAAGTAATTAATTAAACGCAAGATGTGAAGTAGGTGTTTGTTGTGTCTCGGTTACGGAAGGACGGATTCGAACCCTTTAATGTGATGGTCGTGGGTTGAGATGTGTGTCACTTGAGGGTTCGGTTGAGTACGAGTCTAGATTATCGTAGACTACTCCTTCTCTCTCTCCTCCTCCCTTCTTTCTCTCCTTCTTCGTCCTTCTTTCTGTCTTCCACCCTCCTTCCTTCATTCTTCCTCTTCTTCCTCATGTCTTCCCATCTCACCCTTCTCTTCCTACCTTCTATCTTCCTTCTCAATATCTCCCTCATTCTCCCTCCTCCCCGACCTTCCCCACCCATTCTCTCCTCCCTACACCACTCTCCACTCACCTACCTCCCCCACTCCCCTTCTCTCTGCACCTCCCCCACT
Source organism: Homarus gammarus (assembly GCA_958450375.1). Lineage (NCBI taxonomy): Eukaryota > Metazoa > Arthropoda > Malacostraca > Decapoda > Nephropidae > Homarus > Homarus gammarus. The sequence continues at coordinate 5,886,820 of CAUDMG010001147.1, forward strand.
CCCCCTCTCCCCTACAACTCACACTACCCTTCTTCCCTACACCTCCCCCCTCTTCCTTCCTGCACTCCCATCCCACCCCCCTCTTCCTCTTCCCCCCTCCATCCCATCTTCTCCCTTATACATACTCCCTTCCTCTCTCTTATCACCCTTTCTCCATACCCCTTGCCCCCCCTTATCACAGCATCATCCTCGAAATAACACACACACACACACACACACACCTGACCATTCTGTATGCAGGTATTAATTAGTGACCTCCTGACCTTTGAAAACACCTTATATACAGTACAGGGTGTCCTAAAAGTTACCTCTAAACCCACATTGACGATCATGTAACATTTTACCACACCCTGTGAAAGAAGTGAAAATATATTACTATGGACTTCATGTTTATAAGGATTTGTATTAGCTAATGTGTGTTATAGCGAGTGACACTTGTATTGTCCGGGGTTATTGGTGTATGTTGATCTAGTACACCTGAACGATGGTATAGATACAGGTATAGGTGGGTCCCATAGGCAAGACAGTTAATGACATTGTATTACACTTAGCCTTCGTTACACAAGGGTAGGCGGCACTGTACTCAACGGCCTTCACTTCCTCAACTGTAAAATCAGGTACCCAATTCTTATTGGTTGGACTGTGATCGAACCAAGGACGTTTAGGACAAGATGTGAGTGTTGTGTTTACTCGGTTACCGCACCACCTAACACCCCCCCCCCCCCGACCCCTAGGCATGGTAGACATTTAGACATGGTGGTGAGGTATGTATGGTAGAAGGAGATGTTGTTATGGTAGCTATACAGATCAACATCTCACTATATACACCACCATAACCACCATAACTAGCCACCACCACTATCATCACCATCAGCCTCACCATGTCCACCACCACCCTCACCACCACTACCACCCACACTACTACCATCACCACCACTACCACCCACACCATCACCACCACTACCACCACCATCACTACCACCCACACCATCACCACCACTACCACCCACACCATCACCACCACTACCACCACTACCACCACCACTACCACCACTACCACCCACACCATCACCACCACTACCACCCACACCATCACCACCACTACCACCCACACCATCACCACCACTACCACCCACACCATCACCACCACCACTACCACCCACACCACCCACACCACCCACACCATCACCACCACTACCACCCACACCATCACCACCACTACCACCACCACCACCACCACTATTTGGACACTCTCAAAATCCCGTCGCACAATCACGGACTGCAGCGACGCCAAATGAACGCCTCCGAAACCCCGAACCCTGGTCTTGGTTTGGCCACCTCCACAACACCAAATAAAACGAAAACAAACTCACAAAATCAAAAAAAAAAAACAAAAAAAACAAAATCCGCAGCTATAGGAATCCATCACGTCCCTAACAGCGCCCCTTGGCTTTTGAAGATAAAAGACCTATTTTACTTTTAACAGTAACATAGGATCAGAAGGGGTTAAATTCACACGTGACTATTGACGATAAGATGCCAGATTTGTTAATAAAGATACATTAAGGTTTTAGCATTGAGGATAAGATGTATTTTTTATATATTTAGGGATTTATATAAGGAAATAGGATAAAAATCAAATGTTTATGTCTGTTTAGGAGGGGAGAATAAATGTGAAGCCAAAGTCGTGTCCAGTGGCAGGGTTCGGGAGGCGGGGTGCGAGGGTGTTGAGACACGAGAGAGGTAATGAATAAACATGGGAGGGAGGCGGAGGTGTCTTGGAAATTAATCAAGTTTAATCTCGTGTCTCACTACTGCCGGTGACGAGGACGACCTGTAGATGGCCACGACAAGGGGACGACTGACCGAGGGGTGGGGGGGGGTGAGGACGACCTGTAGATGGCCACGACAAGGGGACGACTGACCGAGGGGCGGGGGGGGGTGAGGACGACCTGTAGATGGCCACGACAAGGGGACGACTGACCGAGGGGGGGGGGTGAGGACGACCTGTAGATGGCCACGACAAGGGGACGACTGACCGAGGGAGGAGGGGGTGAGGATAACCTGTAGATGGCCACGACAAGGGGACGACTGACCGAGGGGGGGTGAGGACTACCTGTAGATGGCCACGACAAGGGGACGACTGACCGAGGGAGGAGGGGGTGAGGATAACCTGTAGATGGCCACGACAAGGGGACGACTGACCGAGGGAGGAGGGGGTGAGGATAACCTGTAGATGGCCACGACAAGGGGACGACTGACCGAGGGGGGTGAGGACTACCTGTAGATGGCCACGACAAGGGGACGACTGACCGAGGGGGGGGGGGTGAGGACGACCTGTAGATGGCCACGACAAGGGGATGACTGACCGAGGGGGGGGTGAGGACGACCTGTAGATGGCCACGACAAGGGGACGACTGACCGAGGGGGGGTGAGGACGACCTGTAGATGGCCACGACAAGGGGACGACTGACCAAGGGGGGGGGGGGTGAGGACGACCTGTAGATGGCCACGACAAGGGGACGACTGACCGAGGGGGGAGGGGGTGAGGACGACCTGTAGATGGCCACGACAAGGGGACGACTGACCAAGGGGGGGGTGAGGACGACCGAGGGGTAGGGGAGGGGATGGGGGAGGGAGGGTGGTGAGGGTTGGGTGTTCCTGGAAGAGTATAGTGTGTGTGTGTGGGAGGTTATTGCACATGGGTGTGTCCAGTGTCCAACATCTATAACTATCACCACCATTACCACTACTACCATTACTACTACCACCATTACCACTACTACCACTATCACTAATACCACTACCACTACTACCACCACCAACACCACCACCACCATCATCACTACCACCACCACCACCACCACACAGGTAATAACGTACAATACAATTACGTATTTTAGGTTTAAAATACATAAAGGTACTGATTTAATGTACAGTTATATAATTCAGGAATAAATGCAGGTACTATACACCCTTGTGATCATTACACACACACACACACACACACACACACACACACACACACATACATGATACAGCCCAATTTGTCCTGAAGGATCCGTGTACGCCAGAAGATGCACACGGGCATTAATACGTACTGAAATTAAAGCGCACACGGAATAATACGTACACGGGAGTTAATACGCACACGGGAGTTAATACGCATACAGGAATTAATACGTACACAGGAGTTAATACACACACATGAATGAATACATACACTGAGGAAACACACATGACCCATTGAAGGAGGACACACACACACACACACACACACACACACACACACACACACACACACGGGCACTAATACGCACACGGGAGTAACGCACATGGTGGGTACCTTTGTGTGTGGCCGGCCAGCTGGAACACTTCACAGGATAACGTCGCCGCCGCTAGAGTAATCCATGTTAAAGAAAGGAAAACATAGGGGAGAGGAGGGGTGGAGAGAGAGGGGGGTGGGGGAGAGGGGTGAGGGAAGAGGGGAGGGGGAGAGGGGTGAGGGGTGGAGAGAGAGGGGGGGTGGGGGTGAGGGGTAGGGGTGAGGGAGAGGGGTGAGGGAAGAGGGGTGAGGGGTGGAGAGAGAGGGAGGGAGAGAGAGAGAGAGAGAGAGGGGGGTGGGGAGGTGGGGAGGACACGAGGGGAGAAGATGGGTGGGGAGAAAAGTGGATAGGATGGGTGAGAGAGACAGTGAGAGTTGGGAAGGAAGAGATGGGAGAGGTGAGAAGAACGAGAAGGAAGGGGAGAGGAGGAGTAGAGCGAAAGAAGAGGGTTAAGGAAGGGAAAAGAAGGAAGGAACGAAAGCAGTGGAAAAACACGAAAGAGGAAGAAAGAGAGAGGGAGGGGTGTGAGGGAAGGAAGGAGATGGGGAGAAAGATAAGGGAGGGGGAAGGGAAATATGAGATAGGGGTAAATAGGGATAAAAGGAAAGGAGGGGAAAGAAAGTGTAGGGAGAAGAGGGAAAACGTGGGATGGGTGAGAGGTGTTGAGAGGGAATGGGTTGGAGAAGGAGAGGGGAGATGAGAGGAGGGGAAGGGAGGAGTTGAAATGGGAAAGGAGGTGAGAGAGAGGAAAATAGAAGGAAAGGAAGGGAAGGGTGGGTGAAAGGGAAGAGTGAAAGTGCGAGTAAGAGAGTGAGGGGTGAGAGGGAATGGGAGGTGAGAGGTGAGTGGGAGGTGAGAGAGAGAGAGTTGGCGAAACATGTCAAGAAAAAATGAAAAGAATGTATTGGAGGGAGGAGCAGGAGGAGAGGGAGGGAGGAAGAGGAAGAGGAGAGGGGGGCAGTAGCAGCTAAGTGGTGGGAAGGAAGATGGGAGGGGTGAGGATGGGATGGGGTAAATCTGGGAATTCAAAGGCCTGGATGGGTGGAAAGGGGGGAGGGAGGGTGGGAGTGAGAGAGAGAGAAGGGAGGATGGGATGGGGAGGGAGGGATAAGCAACGTTAATGGATGCTAAGTGAAAGGGAGAGAGAAAAGGGAAAGCGAAAGAAGATGGGAGGGGTGGATGGTTAATAAAATGGGAAGGAAGGAGGAAAAGAGGAGAGGGGAGATAAAAGAGGAAAGGGAAGGGTTAGAAAGGAAGAGAAGATGGGAGGGGAAGACAGGTGGCATGTTCTAGATATTAAATGAAAGAGAAAGGGGAGAGAAGGAGATGAAAGGGAGATGTAAGAGGGAGAGAAAAGGATAAAAAAATGAATTTGAAAGAGACAGAAAGAGAGAAAGAGAGAGAGAGAGAGGAAGGGAAGGTTCATAGTGGATAATGATAGGGATGGAAGAGAATGACGGGACAGGGGAAGGAAGGGGAGGGGAGGTGCAAGGGAAAGGAGAGAGAGAGAGAGAGAGAGAGAGAGAGAGAGAGAGAGAGCACACACACATCTACACCAGTTCGACTTATTCCAGACCATTTACCGCCATTACTCGTCACCTCTGATAATCTTAGGTTCAAGTCGTTCATTTTCACTCGTGGTCGCTGGGATATTTTTTTTTTTTTTTTATCCATCGCGAACTTGAGGCGATCGACCAGCCAATACTTCTGTTACTCGAGATTGTTATTTTTTTTTTATTTTTTTTTAGGTGTGTGTGTGTGTGTGTGTGTGTGTGTGTGTGTGTGTGTGTGTGTGTGTGTGTGTGTCTCTTCTTTGTGTGTATGAGTATCTCTCTCTCTCTCTCTCTCTCTCTCTCTCATATGCTTTTAGACTACAGGTGTCAAGCAGCAAGGTACAGGTGTCACTACCTAACCTAACCTAACCATTTTTTTTTACGATTTCTTCTTGTTTACGATCCAAGCAACGGGACGAGGAGGCTCAGATGTCATATGTACTAGTGTCATGGTGTCATAAATATGTGACTTTGCAGGAGATCCCAGTGTCATATGTGTTAGTTTTATAAATTATGTGACTTTGCAGGAAGATATACTTGATTCATATGTGTTATTTATATGTGTCGTATATATATATGCACCCAGCAAGATGATCCACGTGTCGTATGTGTTATTTTGAATGGACCATAGATACATTATGTCTCTTTACTTTCTGTGCCACACAATAATACCTTACGTTTTGAAATATATGTATCACCTGTAACTCGTATCTCTATTTTTACGGATAGCGCTGTATTACCGTATCGATGTATTACCGTAAGGCGCTGTTTGACTGTCTGTCTGTCTGCCTGTCAATCTGTCTATCAATATGTCCGTTTGTCTGTCTATTAAACATTGTGGCTTCCGAATTCGTCATGAGCTGAATTGCCATGACATTACATAGACGCCTTGAGGTCACTGTTAGAGGTCAAGATCATATTGAGAGGTTAGGTCAGGTTAGGTTAGGTTACTGACACCCTTACCCTCCTTCCGTACCTACTACTACTACTACTACTACTACTACTACGCCTTCCCTCTCCCTTCTTCCCTCCATCCTTCACTTATCCCACCTACCTCCATCATTCACCCCTTCCCACTCTCCTCCCTTCATTCATCCTCTCTCACCCCTTCCTCCTTCCATACTTCATTCATCTGCCCCTCCTCCTTATTCCCTCCTACACCCCTTTTCCGCTCCTCTTTCCTCCCACTTTTCCATTTACCTCTCCCACCTTACCCTCTCCCACCCCTTACTCCTTCCCTCTTCCACCTCCTCCGTTTTACTATCCCCTTCCTTTTCCCCCTTCTTCCCCTTCCTCCTTCCCCCTTCATCTCTCCCTTCCACTCCTCCCCCTCCCCCCTTCCCTCTCACACCCCTTTCCGATATTCATACTTCCATCACCCACCCTCACCTCCCTCTCACCACCCCTCCACACCTCCCCCCCCACACTTCCCCCTACCACACCTCCCCCCCCACACTTCCCCCTACCACACCTCCCCCTCCACACCTCCCCCTCTACACAGTACCCTGGCCCTTGATGCCATCTGTCACGCCTTAAGTTTTTGATCAGTGAGTTAACATTTAATCAGGAGGGCAGGGAGGTGGCCGCCCTCTAGTTAGCCCTACCGAGGAGAGATCCACGAGTAGGGGGAGGGAGGGAGGGAGAGAAGGAGGGAGGGAGAGAAGGAGGGAGGGAGAGAAGGAGGGAGAGAGAGAGAATATATTTAATCTTTACTTTTCTGTCTGTCTGTCTGTCTGTCTGTCTGTCTGTCCGGTCCAATTTCTTATCCAGCCTTATTCAATGTCTTTCTTCATTCGATTTATTTTTATTTATTTATTTATTTTCATTATTTTTACTTCATTTCATTTTAATTCATTTTTTTTGTGTATCTCATTATTCACTTCCTTCTTCTTTATCCCTTAGTCGCTTTTGGTTTTTTTTCACTTATTTATTTATTTATTTATTTATTATTTTCTCTCATTTATTTATTTATTTATTTATTTATTTATTTATTTAATGTTTCTTCTCTTTTTTTATTTTGTTTTACTTTTCTTCTTTTTCTTGCTGTTTCTTCTTTGTTTTTTCTTCCTATTCTTCTTCCTCGTTGTTGTAGTCGTTGTCGTCCTCTTCCTTTCTTCCTCTTCGTCACCTTCTGTCTTCCCCTCCTCCTCCTCCTCCTCCTCCTCTTTTTCTCCATTTCTTTCTATTTCTCTTCCTCGTTCTCCTTTCCTCCTTCTCCTTCTCCTCATCTTCACTGTCTTTTCCTCCTCCTTCCCCCCCCCTCCTCCTCCCCCCCCTCCTCCTCCTTCCCCCTCCTCCCTCCTCCTCCTCCTTCCCTCCTCCTCCTCCCTCCCTCCTCCTCCTCCTCCTCCTCCTACAACGCATCCTCTTCACTCAAAACTGAAGACATTTGTAGTAAAAGGTTAGGTTAGGTTAGGTTAGGTCAGGTCAGGTTAGGTTAGGTTAGGTCAGGTTAGATTAGATTAGGTTAGGTTAGGTCAGGTTAGGTTAGGTTAGGTCAGGTTAGGTCAGGTCAGGTTAGGTTAGGTTAGGTTAGATTAGGTCAGGTTAGGTCAGGTTTGGTTAGGTTAGGTCAGGTTTGGTTAGGTCAGGTCAGGTTAGGTTAGGTCAGGTCAGGTTAGGTTAGGTCAGGTCAGGTTAGGTTAGGTTAGGTTAGGTCAGGTTAGATTAGATTAGGTTAGGTCAGGTTAGATTAGGTTAGGTCAGGTTAGATTAGATTAGGTTAGGTCAGGTTAGATTAGATTAGGTTAGGTCAGGTTAGATTAGATTAGGTCAGGTTAGATTAGATTAAATCAGACGAGATTGACATTACGAAAACTAATTAACACTCAGGTAAAATAAATCAAGGAAGTCTCTAATCTGCAGGTGACCCGAAATACCTACATAACAGTAAGACAGGTAAGGTATTCCCGTAAACGTGTGATACAGTAATGAAAGGTGTATACAGGTGAGGATGTTATTGTTGATTGTTCTAATATACTTTTTACCTGTTACCGTGACGAGAGGAGGTCCATACAACACCTCACCCACACACCTGTATACTCGTGTTGGCTTTGTGGATATAGGTGGATATACTGATTGAGTTACTGTAGAGATGGAAATAGTGTTGGAAATAGATCGATAGAGTTGGAAATAGATCGATATAGAGTTGGAAATAGATCGATATAGAGTTGGAAATAGATCGATAGAGTTGGAAATAGATCGATATAGAGTTGGAAATAGATCGATATAGAGTTGGAAATAGATCGATATAGAGTTGGAAATAGATCGATAGAGTTGGAAATAGATCGATAGAGTTGGAAATAGATCGATAGAGAGTAGGAAATAGGTAGAGATAGTTAGAATTAAATAAAGTTAGAAATAGGTAAGAGACAAAGATAATAAGAGACATGGCCAGATAGATACCAAGGCAGACGTTGAGAGATAGAGGTAGAGATAGAGCTTAGAGATAGAGATAGAGCTTAATGGTGGAGATAGAGCTTAGAGATAGACATATATATAAAGAGCTTAGAGACAGAGCTTAGAGATAGACATAGAGATAGAGCTTAAAGATAGACGTAGAGAGATATAGAGCTTAGAGATAGACATAGATATAAAGAGCTTAGAGATAGACATAGAGATAGAGCTTAGAGATAGAGCTTAGAGGTAGACATAGAGATAGAGCTTAGAGATCGACGTAGAGAGATATAGAGCTTAGAGACAGACATATAGAGCTTAGAGATAGAGATATAGAGCTTAGAGACAAACATATAGAGCTTAGAGATAGAGACTTACCAGCTTCCATTCTGACTAGTCCAGGCTGCGTCTCCCCGAGTTGTCTCTTGTCTCGGTGAGTTACTGTCGGGGCGAGAGATGGTTGAGAGATAAAAGAGTCTCCTTTTAACATATATTTGTGTATGGGGGGTAAGAGGGGAGAAGAGAAGGGATGGAAGGGTAAGAGGGGAAGGGAGGAGATGACGATAGAGGAAGGAATAGAGAGATAGAAGGAGAGAGAGAGACAGAGAGAGATAATATATAGAATAGTGAGATGCAGAAAGAGAAATTAAACAATAATGACAGACAGAGACAGAAAAAGGACAGGCACACACACGAGAGAGAGAGAGAGAGAGAGAGAGAGAGAGAGAGAGAGAGAGAGAGAGAGTACAGGAAACAGAGGAGGACCAAACACTGACCCTTAAGGTACGCCACCACCCAACCCAGTGTACACGTTAGACTCGTCGGTAAATTGAAAGCATTAATGTGGTAGGTTAAGTGATCATTTGGGAGGGTCAAACGAGGGTAATTAACCTGGTGCTAATATTAAATGTTTTTTATTGCTTTGTTATTGTTGTTATTGCTTTGTTATTGTTGTTATTGCTTTGTTATTGTTCGTGTTTTGTTGTTGTTATTGTTTTATTGTTGTTATTATCATTGTTATTGTTATTATTATAAGAGAAATAACTAATAATGTAAATCTAAATAAAAATTAAATAAGAACGAAAAATAAGAAAGTTGAATTAAAATAAGTAAATAAAAACACATGAATAATGGAAATAAAAACAAACAGAAGAATAAATCATGGAAATAAAAACAAGTGGGAAAAAATTATGAGGGAAAATTCACAATAATAAACTAGAAATTAAAGCACAAATAAAAATATAAATACACGTGAAATACAAATTAATAAAAGATAATAACAATATAACAATAATACTTAATAAAATAGGCTTAAACGTTGTAAATTTAGGCTCATGTTAAAATCTCAAACACTCGTTATATCCCCAGACACACTTCATTTTTTTCCTTGGTTAAAATAATTGGGTCATGCTTATTATAAATATCTTTCCCTAGCTTATATATGGATCAATGTTGCTGACAAGTTTCAAGAGAATCCGTCCACTCGTTTAAGAGCTATAGCGGTAAGAGTAAGCCAAGGCCATAGTGAACACGAACACGAGCAATTCCAAAATATCCGCGAATTATTTTTTTAGTTAAGTGAAAATAATGAAAACTGTACTATTATGTAAATGAATAAATAATAAATAATGCAGAAATGACTATACGGTATAAATTGCTATGAGTATTACATTAATAAATAAATGCTTTCATACAATCGTCATTTTGGAATTCATTATGTCGTAAAAGTGAAAGAAAACAGACTTACGTGTACCCAAAAAATTACAGAAATTACAAAACTATCAAAATTAAAACATTACTCCGGTTACTAACGACGCTATAAAAAAAATCTAACATTGTCATTATCGAATTCAATTACCCACTTCCACTGCAATCGAAAATAGCTTAAAAATTTTTGCCCCCATAACGCTCACTGCCCCTCCTCCCCTCCTCTCCCCATTAACTGACATAACAGCCCCCATTATCCCCTTAGAGTCCATTTGGGAGGCGACAGCTGCACAATCACCTGTGGCTCCCATTTACCTGCTAAACGAGATCCATTTTCACCTAATGGAGATGTAAATTGGACGTATATATGGAATAATGACTATATTTTTATTTTTCGTTCATAATTATCTCTATATTATTTCTCTTGTTATATACTCTAGATATAGTTTCTGGCTTCTAGTTAAATAAGGTTTTGTTTGAGTTAATTGTTTTCTATTTACCTTTATAAGTGTTGTTATTTTACATTATGTCTTTCCTAGTGATGTAATAGTCAGCATGCTCGCCTAGCAAGCGAGTGGACCCGGGTTTGATCCCCTGGCGGGGTGAAACTATGAGCAAGTTTCTTTGCGCTATTTCCCTCTGTCTACCCCGCAGTAATTGGGAACCTGGTTGTTAATCGATTCGCGGATCGTTGTTCAGTCTTCTCGGACTATTCCTTAACACTAGGTAATACAACTCGTTAACTTAGGGTGTGGTTGTTGTGTTGGCGACAGCTTCTACACCTTAAACAAATTCACGCCTAGGAGGCCCTTGGGCCGGCCATCCCCGATCTCGAGGAGCTTCGATCATTATTATTATTATTATTATTATTATTATTATTATTATTATTATTATTATTATCATTATTATTATTATTATTATTATTATTATTATTATTATTATTATTATTAGTAGTAGTAGTAGTAGTATGTGTTGAAAAAATGGATCACCTGAAGAATCTCCACCCCAGCATATTTCACCTAAAGATTAGCGTAACCTAACCTAACCTAACCTAACCTAACCTAACCTAACCTAGTTCTCCAAATAGCATTACGATGGTTAATTAATCTTTAGGTGAAATAAGCTGGGCGGAGACTCTTCAGGTGGTCCACAAATACTGCGTCATTATCTAAAAAAAGGGTATTAATTATTTTTTTTTGATGATTAATGTATTTTTGTTAAGTTGGAACACACGTCGAAAGAATTTATTTAGTTATAGAGTATTAGTAGAGTGTTGTGTAGGGTTCGCTCTCAGTCGTCGGAGCTTAGTGCATAGTCTACAGTACTCTGAAGCTCTTAAATACCTTTCAATTATCCCAGTAAATTAATAGAACCAAATTATCACAGGTAAAATAATAGAAAAAATTATCACAGGTATAATAAAAACAATTATCACACGTAAAAAAAAAAAAATCCAACGTAACAACAGACTTTTAAAATCTTTCAATATTACATAAAGATTAGAAGTAAAACCATAGAATTTATATATTTAGTTAAGACGGAAGATAATACGCTAAGACATTTATACACCAATGGTAATGACAACTAAACGATGGCTATATAGTCATTACAGAACATATAATTTCCTTGTAAATAATTAGACAAATAAATATATACTATATGTTTATTGCAGCTGAATCTATCGTAAAACACATAAGATTTAATTAATATTCACAAATAAGTCCTAAATATAACTCGTTAAATACTAGAAAAACGTGAACAATAAAAATAACAAAGACAATTATCTAAAAATTGTAAACATCAATACTCGCAACAATAACATTACTCAAATCTGTGCAGAATCTTACGTGAAAAAATTGAAATATTCTTATTCATTTAGCCTTGGTTCTGCTATCGGCTTATACAGTGTTTGATATTGGTAGTTAAAATTCCAATGGATAAATATCTCGCATATTTTAACATTATTCAAAGATCATTTTTAAACATTAAATATAATGAAGTGTTGCAAATAAATATACACATTGGAAAGTATTTTATATATATTCCTATACGTGTGTGTGTGTGTGTGTGTGTGTGTGTGTGTGTGTGTGTGTGTGTGTGTGTGTGTACCTAACCCGTTCTCTCACCAAAACAAATCGATAACATATTTATAGACTTTTAACTCAGTCATAATCATACATAATCCCACAGCTAATCCATATGTATACTGTATACGTGTATGCCAGGATGAATACACCGATACATAATCCTCTCTCCATCTATACATAATCAGAAATCGTATTTGAGATATGATTGCCGAGGAGACAAGAATGGGTGAGTTTCCCCCCCCTGTGTTAATCTGAGTCCCCGTGGATCACCTGGAGAAGCTCATGCTGGGGTTCTCATATACCTGCCATTATCTTAATTGGTTACAGGAGCAGGTGCGAAGGATGACGCCTCAGGTGTTGTGTTAGTTTCCCCCGCCGGTGATAATGGTGTTAGACTACTACTACTACTACTACTACTACTACTACTACTACTACTACTACTACTACTACTACTACTGATGGTGCTATTAGTGATGGTGGAGAAGAAGGATGGTATTGGTGGCAGTTGTGGTGTTACGAATTGTTGTAGTGTTAGTAGTTGTGGTAGTGATGGCTTCTACTACTACTAAGGGGCAGAGGTGTGTGTGTGTGTGTGTGTGTGTGTGTGTGTGTGTGTGTGTGTGTGTGTGTGTGTGTGTGTGTGAGGGGAGAGGTAGCTATCATCACCGTACCGACGCCCTGACCACCTGTCACTCCTGTCTGTATGATGCCGCCCCTCCACACCCTCCCCTTTCCTCCCCCCCATCCTCTCCCTCCCACACCCTTCCCTTTTCTCTCCCCTCCTCTTTTTCTTCTCCTCCTCCCATCCCTTCTTTCTTCCCCTTCCTTCAACATCCTCCTCTTCCCTCTCCCCCTTTCTCTCCCCTCCTCTTCCCTCTCCCCCTTTCTCTCCCCTCCTCTCCCCTTCTCTTTATATTCCTTTTCTCTCCCATTCTTCCTCTTCTCTTTCTTCTACTTTCCTCCTCTTCCCTCCTCTTCCTCTTCTCTTCCCTTCCCTCTCCCTTCTACTCGCCTCCATTCTTTTCTTGCACCCTCCTCTCCCTTCCCTTCACCTCTCTCTCTCTCTCTCTCTCTCTCTCTCTCTCTCTCTCTCTCTCTCTCTCTCTCTCTCTCTCTCTCTCTCTCTCATCTGCTTTCCCTCTCCTCTCTTTCATCTGCCATCTGTCCATCCCTTTTACCTTCTCTTCCCCCCTTTCCCCTTTTTTACTCTACTTTCACCTCTCATCAACTTGTTCGTCCTCTCTCTCTCTTCCCCCTTCCTCCTCTCCTACGTCTCCTTCCTTCCTTTCCCCCTCTATCATATTCTCTCTTTTTTCCCATCTATTCCTTCATTCATTCCTCCTCCTCCCCTCTTTCTTAGGTGGGATAATAATTAAGATATAACCTTAAGTGTGTGCGTGTGTGTGTGTGTGTGTGTGTGTGTGTGTGTATTTCATGTTAGTGCTATTGAAACTACACTTATTTATATCTATGTAGCGACTAGACTAACATACACACATCATTTTCGTATAAACAACTACACTGAGAGCCTAACAATTACATCAGAGGCGACAAAAAAAAAATACTATAATTGAATATTTTAATTACTTCTATACAGGTAACAGTTATTCTAATTACTTCTACACAGGTAACAGTTTACTATAACACCTAGTGAGTAAATAATATATCTTGAAAGTTATTTTTTGTTTGTGATGTTATTTATACATATACAGTATACATAGATCGTTGACCTCTTGTGCTTGTTGGTAAATGTCTTTCTATGGTTGATGGCTGGTCAGATAGGTAAATGATTTTTCCATGTTTGTGTTTTTTTTTTTTTTACTTGTGTTACCAAAATCTTTTTTAAGTACACTAAATATCGTTATGTACAGCCATCCATAAAAGTCCCTCTATCCTTGCCTGCTGCTGCACTGATCTGTCCAAAAAGGCTTCGGTTTGTGATTCAGGAAGAGAGACGAACGGATTTTATCATAGTTACCTGGACTTAGATTTTCAGATGTGAGTAAATCAATTAATTAAAGGTAATTATCTTGTTAAATATTATAATAATTAAGATTATTATTATATGTAGTAATAGTTATCTTGGCCCCAAAAGGTATTACTGCATGGTCTTTGTTTACAGGAGCTGACGGGGCCGTACCAGGTGGCTCAACTCTCGTGTCCTGGCTCGCGGTCACCGTTTGGTCTCTATAGTCTTGGTGAATCATCTATCAACACCTTAGTCGTGACCTCCATAATGACGGCATAAAGTGATGCTGTTGGAAAAGGAAAGAAAAAAGTGAAATATTACGATTATTAGAACGAGTCGCACCACCACCACCATCACTACCACCACCGCGTACTGTCATCACTGGTTAAGGTCAGTACTATATACTTTATTTAGTTCTTCATTTATATCATTATAAAATACACTATACGCGTAAACAATATATCCCTTTATTCTTTTTATTGTAGTTTCATTTTTTAAGTATTTTTAATTCTCCTCTACTTCACCTAACCCCATTTTCCTCTACCTGACGAAGGGCTGAGGCCGAGCTGTACAGTATATACTTTATATAAAATCCATGGGAGGATGGCAGCATTTTTCACCGCTACATCTCATTACCTAAACCATTCACAAGAACCCGTGACTAAACAAACCATCTAGCTGTGTGTGTGTGTGTGTGTGTGTGTGTGTGTGTGTGTGTGTGTGTGTGTGAGGCAGGAAGGAAAAAAAATGGTAATATTAACTCAAACTTGTGTGAATTATTAAGCAATATAAAGTAAAAGTGCCGTGAGGTGGTCGGTACACCAGCACTAATGGCTGGAAATGAACAATTGAAAAGTTCCCGAGTGTCGTCCGAGGCAGCGGGGATAATCTGACGCCTCGGTGTGTGCCAGGAAATTATGGACTTAGGCCAGTGTCTGTGTGTGTGTGTGTGTCACACTCTCAACATAGTACGTATATATGTAACTCTGTATGTGTGTTTATTATTTGCATAGGTACTGTATATATGTAAGTTTGTCACATTAAATCGGAATTATTACCAAATAGCGATAATGTATGTTTTATGTCAATAATTTCAACGACCTTGTAAAAAATATATATATAATACAACTTTTGACTTAATACCAACATTATCTATATATTCAGTGTAATAATATGCTTATGTAGGTTTACCTGTGAGTGTATGTTCATGTATGTGTGTATATGTACGTTTAGAGGTATGTTTGTGTGTATGTATATTTCTAGGTGTGTTTGGGTGTATATGTATGTGTTCTTATAGGTATATGAGTAAATAACTATGTATTTTTTGTTTGAATGTGTGTATGGATATATGTATTTTTGTGTATGCATGTTTGTAATGTCTGAATGTTTGTTTTGGTTACGTGTGTGTGTGTGTGTGTGTGTGTGTGTGTGTGTGTATAGATTTGTGTATGTATTTTCCTGTGTGCGTATATGAATGTATGTTACAATCTGAAGAAAAAAAATATAAAAAATTTATTTACACCGACGTTCACAGTTTTTTACACAATCCTTTGGCACGAAGGTCTTAAGATTTACACGCACCACTCTTTTTTCATACGCTCGTGGTAAAAGAACCAAAGATTTCTGTAATTTCGTTACTGAACATTGCAATTGGTAAAAAAGAAATTGAGAATTTACGGAGTATTATTTTACTATTAATATTTCACATTTCTACTGAGGAAATTTGAAGCAAGTCAGAAAAATGTAACCTAGCAAAAGTTATATAATTTTCGTGGTAATTTTAGTGAAAGGAAGTATATTTTACGTAAACTTTTTTTTTTTTTCAGTTTAATAATCCAGGCGACTTTCAAAACCAATATCTCAATATTTACGATTAAAATCCACACTTGCCATTTATGACGTCATGAACAGCTGATCTAAGTAAACAAACATTTTTTTTTGTCACTGTTTACCACCGAATCTTTCACAGCCTCTCTCTCTCTCTCTCTCTCTCTCTCTCTCTCTCTCTCTCTCTCTCTCTCTCTCTCTCTCTCTCTCTCTCAGCCACTTGACAGAAATAGTGAGCAAAACATAGAAGAGGCTGTCGTTGTATCCTATCCCACACCCCATCCCATCCCATCCCATCCCACCCCACCCCATCCCACCCCACCCCACCCTACCCCACCCTACCCCACCCCACACCCCCACAACCCCGGGCCATCTTCATCCGTAGTAAATGCCAGGGTTAGGATTGGTTAGGTTAAGTTAGGTTAGGTTAGGTTAGGTTAGGTTAGGTTGTTATAAAAGGTTAGGTCAGATTGCGTTAAAGTAGGTTTAGTTAAGTTAGGCTGAATCAAGATAATTTAGGTTAGGTTAGGCTAGCCTCGGGGTGGTTAAGTTAGGTTAGGTTAGGTTAGGTTAGCTTCGGGGTGGTTAATCTACAGGTGAGATAGAATGGGGGTGTCTAATTTTCATGTGATCTAAAGCTCTCATTATTTACCAACATACCAAAAAAAAATATATATATCTTGTATAAAATAACCCTGCCATTAATCCTCGCAATTGTGAAAAATAAATATTTTTTGTTTTCGTTTTAGTGCAAAGATATTAAAGAAATAACTCGTATTTTATTATTCACTCGGAACTAACTGTCTTTCTTATTATTATTATTATTATTATTATTATTATTATTATTATTATTATTATTATTAACCTAACCTAATGCTAACTTAACCTAACGTAACCTAACCTAACCTAACACTAACCTAGCCTAACCTAACCTAACCTAACACTAACCTAACCTAACCTAACACTAACCTAACCCAACCTAACACTAATCTAACCTAACCTAACCTAACCTAACCTAACACTAACCTAACCTAACCTAACACTAACCTAACCTAACCTAACACTAATCTAACCTAACCTAACACTAACCTAACCCCCCCAAGTAACGTTAGGGTGTTTAATCTTCACGTGATCCACTCGAAGTTCTTTAATAAGTGGGGAAAAAATTAATTGGCCTGTGTGTTTTCTTGTCAATCCATCCAGCCACACACCTCTCCTTCCCACTCTCGCCCACTCACCTCTCTCCCTCTCATTCACCCACTCACCTATTCAGCCATCCATCTTTCCCATCCACTCACTCACTCAATCTTCTTCTATACTCCACCCCTCCCTCTCACTCCTCCACCCCTCCCTCTCACTCCTCCACTCCTCCCTCTCACTCCTCCACCCCTCCCTCTCACTCCTCTCCCCATTCTCACTCACTCCTCCCTCCAACGCACTCACTCCTCTCTCTCCCACTCACTACCCCACTCCACCCCACTCTTCGCTCCTCTCTCAAATTTCAGTATTCTTACCTGGTTAAGTATTACACATAACCTACATACATACATACATACACACACACACACACACACACACACACATATATACATACACACACACACATATATACATACATACATACATACATAAAACAACACCTCTTCAGTTGTGAGCTTTCAACAGGATAAGTCTTAGCAAGTGATTGTGTAAGAGCTTAAGACACGGTAATATATCTTGTCTTGAGGTTACGACAAAACAAAGTCTGATATATATATATTTGTAAAACATAAAGAAACTTGTTTTTTTGTTTTTTTTGTAAGTTATTTTAATGTGTTTTTCTACTTAACAACTCTTAAGTGTTAAGTCAGCATTAGAGTTTACAGCACAGTAGGTAGTTTTGTGTTTAATTTTTTTTGCAATCTTATGCTCTACCATTAATCAGTAAGTTACATAAAACAATTAGATAACTTAAAAGCGAGAAATATATCACTGGTGTATATATCTTTCACATTAAATATATAGATCTATTTTTTTTATTATATTTCTTAATCGTTTTAATAAGTTCTCAATCCATAACTTATATGTCCAAAATGAGACTCCAATTATCAGGTAAATTTACGTTGTTGTTTTTTTCTCTTTAATTCTGTGTGTAAATGTGTGACAAAACAGGTTAAAATATTCCCATCACACACGCACCTTGATTCAAAATGTAGCAATTTACCTGTCGAGCCCATGCAGGTGAAGGAGCTGGTCAGTGGTTGTATACCTTGCATGTGAGTACCACTTGTTCCACCTGGTCATTACTTTGGCACTGATCCTCTGCTCGTGTAGAAGAGGAGGAGGAGGGTAGTGGTGCTGGGAGGGGCGGAGGAGGAGGAGGAAGAAGGGGGGGGAGGTGGTGGTGGGAGGGGGAGGAGGAGGAAAAGGGGAGAGGTGGTGGTTGTGGGGGGGAGGAGGAAGGGGGGGAAAAACATTCTTGGGCAGTGGTGAAGTTGGGAGGGAAGGAGGAGGAAGAAGAAGACAAGAGGAGGAGGAGGAGGAGGAGGAGAAGATGCTGATGATGTTGTAGGAGAGGATGTGGTAGTAGTGGTGGTGGTGGTGGTGGTAGTAGTGGTGGTGGTAGTTGTGGTGGTGGTAGTAGTAGTGGTGGTAGTGCTGGTGGTAGTGGTGGTAGTAGTAGTGGTGGTAGTAGTGGTGGTGGTGGTAGTAGTGGTGGTAGTTGTGGTGGTGGTGGTGGTGGTGGTGGTAGTAGTGGTGGTAGTAGTGGTGGTGGTGGTAGTAGTGGTGGTGGTGGTGGTAGTGGTGGTGGTGGTGGTGGTAGTGGTAGTGGTGGTAGTTGTGGTAGTGGTGGTGGTAGTAGTGGTGGTGGTAGTAGTGGTGATAGTAGTGGTGATGGTAGTGGTGATGGTAGTAGTGGTGATGGTAGTAGTGGTAGTAGTGTTGGTAGTTGTGGTGGTGTGTCCATACAGAGGGGTAACATCTGTCGTGGATTTTTTTTTTTTTTTTTATATTTTCTTCCTTGTGTTTTGTTCTTCTTGTCTCCTTCTATCTCATCTTTCTTTCTTTCTTTCTTTCTTTACAGTATACCATTTTCATTTCTCCATTACAATCACCTGAATTAAAATATAATCCACATAAAGGTAATATCACTTATCCACATATATCCACACTTACATAATCCTCATATATACCCGAACCTTCCTTATCAGGTTTAAGTGAGATTTAAGATTAAAGATAAAATCCACTAATCCATCTGAGCTTGATTTTAAAAGAAAGATAATCAGAAAGAAGACAGTCAGAATACCTGCCCTTGTGTTCCTCCTCCTAATTTATTCTAACAATACCACTCACCAAAGTCCTCAGTACACCTCAATTGGCTTAATACAATGAGAACATAAGATTAAAATAATCAAATTCTTTTTCTATCTTTGTTTTTTTTTATCAGAGGCTGGAGTATAATTACTTACGTGTGTTCATGAAATATTCCTCTCATCTCTGGAGTTATTGGATCTACCTCAGGGAAAAAAATTAGGAAAAAAAGGTTTGGCGGAGGTAAAAAAAACAGGAAGAAGAAGAATTTGGTTATTTTGCGTTGGTTAAATTTTTGCTGGGTGAGTTAGTGAGTCTGTTTGATGATATATATTAAATTCCTTTCTTTTTTACTTAAAGGGAGAGGGGAGGGGGGATGGAAGGTCTACAGTGTAACCAATATTAGTGAAAGGATTTATAAATATATTTGAAAACCTTTGTTAGAAAATAATAATAAATAATAATGAAAAAAATAGAATATAGTTAAATTGCTCTAAAATTGTTGTTTATTATATTATATATTAAATTGTTTCCATCAAAGTATTCATAATGTTGTCTAAAAATCATAAGAAATTTACCTCCGAGGTTTAACTATATTAATAGTATACTCTAGAATGTTTAATATTTTTCTACAGCACATTATGGCGAAACATGAATGGACACGGATCATATTGTGACCAAATTTAAGGAGAAGAGATAATGGAGACTTAAAGAGTTCCTTCACTAAATATTTCTGTCTCTGTTACTATATCTGTATCTGTCTCTCTGTCTCTCTGTTTCTATCTGTCTGTCTCCTTACGTTTCTTTTATCTCATCCTTCTATAATTCTTTTTATCACTCCATCCTATGCACCCTCTCTCTACACACACACACACACACACACACACTAAAATCTTACCTGGCCACAAACCACGATTCTCACCTGCTTGAACTACCAGAGAACTAATGACACCGAATACAGGTAGTTTAACACCCAACAAACTACGATACATCATACTTAAAAAAGGTATAAACAAACTTAACACTTATAATAGAGTGTAAAGTGAGGGACTCACGTGTTTAGAAGTGTCAATATGTAAAGGTATCTACGTGTTGTGGTGTTGGGGGGGTTTTGAAAGGCTATGTAGATCGGATCAGACACCTTGACACGCAGTATATAAAGTTTTGGTAGAATCGAATACTTTGTCCAGGGGGTGTTAGCACATATTCTGGTTATCTAAACTCGTAGATAAGACGTATTAGTATTATTTTGACTATTTATTAGGCTAGTTTTATTATTATTATTATTATTATTATTATTATTATTATTATTATTACTGAGGATCTACCTTGTGCATTTACGTTTATGAGCAATAAAAAAAAATGAAACAAAACAAAAAGTGTCTAGTTTTCGTCCATTTGTCCAAGACGGTTTATCTTATTTCCCGACAGTGATAAAATTATAGTTAGGAAATAATTAAAGATCCTGTTAATTTTCCATAGAAAGTGGTTGTCATTTACAACATGTTATTTCTTATTTCGAGTTCTCAATAACCCTGGTAGTTGTAACAGCTTAAATAACAGCAATAACATACTTTGAATATTACATAGATTTGGCTTTGTTTAGTTATGTACGTGTATGTATATATATCTATGTGTATGTATTATGCCCATGACTGTGTAAATGTTAGGCTCGCTTGACCATCAGTGTGTGTATGTGTGTGCGTCTGCGTCCTCCCCCCTCCCCATTCGCCCTACCCCCTCCCTGTCCCCCCCCCCAGGTTAAGCTAATCGTTAATCGTTACACAAATAACAACAAGCTCCAGGTGATTCCGGAAATACCTCCACCATTAATTAGCCTCATTAATTAGCCTCGTTAATTAACCTCACAAGAGACATGGCCAATAAAAAAAAAATTGTGTCATCTGATCCAATTTAGGGTGCAGAGGTTAGCGAGTGAGGTGATCTATGTCTGACCCCTCTGACCCCTCCCTCTGTGGTGTGTAAGGGGGGGGGGGCAGACATACAGACAGCAGGGATAGTTGATGTTCTTGAGGTGAAGATGGTAGACGGGGGTTGAGGGATAGTTAGATAGTTGAGTGGATAGATTAACGAATGGATGGTTGGATTGATGTATGTATATATGAGTTAGGAAATGCTGTTAACATCCACTTACAGAAAGGTCAGAAGTTTATTTAGTTCAATTGCATTTTAAACGATCATTATTTCCCTCCAAGTTTATATTTATCTCAATTAAAATTCCTATCAAGTTCAAATTCCATCTCAAATGTTTCTAAATTTTACACCAAACGATGTCAATTTTGTTCACAAGTTCAAATATAGTGAAAGTTCAATCCAGGATAAGATTAAAATAAATAGACCATTAAGTTCGAACTCAAACCCGAACGTTCAAATAAAATAAATTGACGGCCAAGTTCAAACGAGAATTTCGAACCTGTGTTGAGCATTTTTTCTTCTACGATCGATACCTGGGCAGCCACACCACCACTACTACCACCACTACCACTATTACTATCACCACCACCACCACCACCACTACTACTATCATTACCACCACTACCATCACCTGTGCTAGATCCTACTTAACTGACCTGACTGACTTGACTGATTCGGTTATGAATTCACTCAAGGAATCACTCAATTCCTAACTGTATTGCTCCACTAACTATTGTACTACTAACTATTGTACCACTAACTATTGTACCACTAACTATTGTACCGCTAACTATTGTACCACTAACTATTGTACCACTAACTATTGTACCACTAACTATTGTACCACTAACTATTGTACCACTAACTATTGTACCGCTAACTATTGTACCACTAACTATTGTACCACTAACTATTGTACCACTAACTATTGTACCACTAACTATTGTACCGCTAACTATTGTACCGCTAACTATTGTACCACTAACTATTGTACCACTAACTATTGTACCACTAACTATTGTACCGCTAACTATTGTACCACTAACTATTGTACCACTAACTATTGTACCACTAACTATTGTACCACTAACTATTGTACCGCTAACTATTGTACCACTAACTATTGTACCACTAACTATTGTACCGCTAACTATTGTACCACTAACTATTGTACCACTAACTATTGTACCACTAATTATTGTACCACTAATTATTGTACCACTAACTATTGTACCACTAACTATTATACCACTAACTATTATACCACTAACTATTGTACCACTAACTATTGTACCACCGATAACCCATCTAACCAGCCGAACTGTCTTGTATCCGACCTATCGAACGACCGACCAACCAACCGCTGATCCGACTGAATGTGTGTCCGATCAACCATATATACCAGTCACATCCGAACACTACCGCTCGCTCTTCTGCTTCACCAGGAAAAAGAACGCCAGTGTAGGTAAAAGGGTGGCAGCGAACGTCCGTCAGACTAAAATTCCTTAAGAGCTAACGCCAGACGATATCGATTGCTCGTGGTGGCTCTGTTAATTTTATAGAGTTGGTCACACGGGAGTACTACAAGACATCAGCTGATTAATGTAAACAACCTCCGACCAGCTGACTCAGTTCCTCCTATTTATTTATTTACTCTATCCCCTTAAGTAACGTGTTTGTTTTGTTTGTTTTTGTTTGTTGTTTTTAACTGTCTCCAGCTAGGAAGAAAATTAAATAATTGTTCTTGATTTATTTTATACCAATATTCAGTTTATTTTCAACGATATAGCTTTCAGTACATAAAAAAAAATTACAAATATAGTGTTTTTAAATTTCGTTCACTACAAAAAACACTATATTTCAGCTTCGTTATTCTCTATTGCTGAAGTTATCTATATAGTTTGAGATATTTCGATGTTTTATGTTTTTTTTTAATTCATCGTAAACATCAAACGACTTTATCCACTGTACTTTAATTATTCCTACGAGATTATGTATTTTATTTATTTTTTTTTTTTTTATTTCAATCAACTAATATTCGTTCTATTTACATAATGCTGTTGGAAATTACCGTAACTACTCCTATACAACGCGCCCGCTATAGGTCTACGTAAATTCATAATAACATAGGCCTATTCTTCCTTAACTTTATTATTAATATTACACTATCGACCTTTAAACAGCTAAGGGTCATTTAAGTGCGTTTTGTGTTGTTCAGATTCAAGTTATCAATAATATAAGATAAAATAATGATACGTTCCCCCCAGGTGGCCTCTTCCAGGTGATAGCTATACCATGGTGGTACTGCGTTGTGTACTGTACCCCGTGTGTCTATAACCTGGTACAAACTGTGAGGTATTGCGTTGTTCTTGGGTTTAGACTGTGGGACAAAAACAAGGTGTATTTGTAAGTTATTTTTGTACCATACTGGATTTTACTTCTACTAATATTACTGTTTTTTACTAATATTTTGCTATTATTATTACTACTACAACTACTAGTTCAATCACTTCGTTTAATGATAATAATAACAACAACAACAAAATAAAACTGAGTATCCAAACCTTGACATTATTTTGTTTTTCTTTTTAAATCGTGCTAATTCGGCTTTTGAGACGAGAACTCCAGAACGCTCAGAAATTAACTAAACTTTAAAAAAAAATAATTAGCCTTTTTCACCTCGATAAAAAATTATATTGACTCTACCTTCACCAAATTCTTTAAAAAAAAATCCCTTATGGAGCCCGAGGCGTTTTATTTATTTATTTATTTATTTATTATTATTATTATTATTATTATTATTATTATTATTATTATTATTATTATTATTATTATTATTATATATTTTTTTGTTATTTTTTCGGATATTTGAATTTGTCCAGAATAATGCCATTTCTTTTGATGCTTTTATTCGTAAATAATTGGGCTTTGTTTATCTTGTAGTCAGCCAAAATGATTAATGTTCTGCCAGTGAGAAAACATCCTCTCTCTCTCTCTCTCTCTCTCTCTCTCTCTCTCTCTCTCTCTCTCTCTCTCTCTCTCTCCTCTGAAATATATCTGGCAACATTTGTTTTTATTTATTTTTTCTTCAATTTATTCCAAGACCAATTTATACATTACATTGGTATAGGTGCTTCGACTACCAGGGTCATTAAGCACCGTTCACAAGGTGTTTTGGGCTTTAGTTTAAACTTTAGAGTATTTCAACTACCGGGGTTATTTAAGCTAATCACAACATATTACTTCTATTGATTTTATACCCGGGACTAAATAACTCAAGGAAGTGGTTGTTGTGTTGTTGAGAGTGTAAGGCCAACACATAGTTATCAATCAATGAAGTTTAGTTAGATTTCGAGGTTTAGAAAAAATATTCATGTATTATTATTATTATTATTATTATTATTATTATTATTATTATTATTATTATTAACCCTAGTATACATCTTGTCACCCCCCCCCCCCCACCCACACACACACACACACACACACCCCTCCGGTAACTTGTTGTTAACGTGCAATCGATAACCCAGTCCGCTTAGCAATCACGGCTTGCAACAAAAGAAAGAAAGAAAGGAAGGAAGGGAAGAAGGAAGGAGGCGGCACAGTTAGGAAGATTGAATTTGTCTCTTTTGATAGAAGTTGAATGAAGTACAGAACTACAAATTGTTTATTTTTTCTAAGCAGTTTGTTTTATGAATGATACTCGCTAAACTTGTATCTACAGCCGTTCTTTTTTGTAGTAGACACGATTATAATGTAGATTTTTGTTTGTAATATTAGTGTAAACAAGATGAAAACAGCGAAGACACCCAGGATTTTGTTTATTTATTTAGGTTAGTTTTTTTTTTGGTATAATTGGGATGAAATTAGCCGCTAAACACACATACGGATGAATTGTCTTGTTTTTTGAGCAGTCTTGTTTACGATATTTTGTTTATACGCTGATGTAAACAACGGCACAGTTGATTCTTGCAGGTCTTGATGGGAGGTAAACAAAATATATTAGTTGGTTGGTTGTTTGCTTTTGTTATTGTTTTCATCACAGCTGTTAACATAGACCCATATACTTCATACTCTTGTTGTTGATTCGATGATAAAATACAACATAGATTGTCTTTGTTGAGTTTTGTCTTTGTTTATTCCTAACGTAGATTAACACGTGGTTTTAGATCGAAAGACAAACACGACAAACACACACTCCATGTAATTTCTTGTTATTTAGATAAAACATAGATTTATTATTTATTAATTTGCTGGTTTTTTCCTTCGTTTTTTATTTTTATTATCTTGATGTTAGAAGACACAAGCAAGCAAAAAAAAACACAATTAACACTTTTGTTTTAACAGAGACAGACACACACACAGAGTTACAGTCCATTTAGATCCTGGGGTATACACATATATATTGTCGAAGGGGGGAGGATGGGGGGGGAGGGGTAGTGATAGTGTATTTTGAGTTTACGTTTTGTTCATATAGCAGCACCAGAGAGAGAGAGACAGAGGGAGAAGACATTCCTTTTTCGAATCCAATTCCTACCCATTTTCTCTCCTGCATTCTCATGACGAACGGATGCAATATTTGGCGGCAACAATATACCTGCAATCTATATTCCTTATTTTTTCTCTCTCTCCTCACTTGCTATTGACGATAAAAACAAAACAAAAAAAAACAAGTGACTGTCGCTATACGATAGATCATGGTATTTATTGCGATATCTGTGTATTGTTGTAAACCTTGAGTCAATATCTTCACCTCTATACATATATACTTGCGGCAATACGCGTTTTGTTGTTTGGCCGCATGCGGTATATATATATTTATATGAATATCTTTACTGGGTTTTTTTTTTACTATAATTTAATAAATGTCTGATTTTTTTTTTAGTTAGACATATACTAAAATTATTGACGTTCTTCAGGTAGACATGTTATTAATAGGTAAATTTCTAGACATAACTTACGCATCTTGAAATACTTTAGGTAAGACATGTTTAATGGTATGTAAACCAGGTGTATGTCTTCTTGTTACATACATACATACATACACGGATGACAATACATACACATCACTGTTTAAACTCGTGTAGAGATGTCCGTCGTAACGTCTTGGTGTATAGTAAACCTTAACTGATGACGTACTGTATACATTTGAGTTGGTGAGGTGTATAGAGTGCAGGTGTAGAGTGCAGGTGTAGAGGTGCTGTTACCTTAGCCCAATGAAATGCATAGCGTATAGATGTAGGTGAACATATAGTATTGCTATGCAGTTGTATTATTTTGCCTCGACGGGAGTACAGGATTTCTATGCAGTTGCTATATCTTCCCTTTTAATGATGGAAATGATGATGCTATGCACTTGATAACTCTTGTGACGATAGAAAAATGTAATATCGCTATACAGTTGCTGTACCTCATCTTGATATCATAGACAACGCCATATTCTTGCCATCTCATACCAGATCATAACAACACCGCTATGCATCTGCTATATTTTCTCTATTGATGATGAAAACGATAATGCTATGCACTTTATATATATCTTCTAACGATAGAAATATGTAACATCGCTATGCAGTTGCTATACATTCATCATGATGGCAACCACTGCAACCATAGAAGTATACATACCGTGTGTTTGTCATCTCTCACCCCGGATTTGCAACAGTAGCGCATTGCAGAGGACGTTGTTCATGCAAGTTGCAATTTACAGCAGCCTGGGGGGACGTGGCCGGAGTGTGTACTGGCAGACAATACCTCTAAGTGTTGTACTGTACTTGAGGACTTCCCGCTGGTGTTGATGGTGTAGGTGGTAGTGGTGTTGATGGTGTAGGTGGTAGTAGTGTTGGTGGTGGTATAGTAGATGCTGGGGGGTTTTAGTGGTGGTGATGGTTGTGTGGTGATGGTGATGGTGTAGGTGGTGTGGTAGATGCTGGTGGTTGTAAATGGTAGTGCGTAATGTTTGTTGAAGGTGGTGGTTGTTGGTGTTGGTGGTGGTGGTTGTAGGTGGTGGTGGTTATTGTTGGTGGTGGTGGTTGTAGGTGGTGGTAGTGGTGGTTGTTGTTGTTGTTGGTGGTGGTTGTTGTTGGTGGTTGTTGTTGTTGTTGGTGGTGGTGGTTGTAGGTGGTGGTTGTAGAAGGTGGTGATGGTTGTTGGTGGTGGTGGTTGTAGGTGGTAGTGGTGGTTGTATGTGGTGGTGGGGGTTGTATGTGGTGGTTGTGGCTGTATGTGGTGGTGGTGGTTATAGGTGGTAGTTGTGGTGGTGGTAGTGGTTGTAGGTGGTATTGGTGGTGGTTGTAGGTGGTAGTGATGGTGGTTGTACGTGGTGGTGGTGGTTGTACGTGGTTATGGTTGTTGTATGTGGTGGTTGTGGCTGTATGTGGTGGTTGTGGCTGTATGTGGTGGTGGTGGTGGTTGTAGGTGGTAGTGGTGGTGGTGGTTGTATGTGGTTATGGTTGTTGTATGTGGTGGTTGTGGCTGTATGTAGTGGTGGTGGCTGTATGTGGTGGTTGTGGCTACATGTGGTGGTGGTGTAGACGAGCATCAGGTCTTCGCTGTGATGAGTTACGTCTCGTCAGGATGGAGAACTGGTGAGTCATGGAGGATGATGATCGTGGAGGCTGGCTGGGACACAGGCTGGCCAGTCTGGGCGCTGGCCGAGGTGGAGGATGGCCAGTCTAGAAGCTGGCCGAGGTGGAGGATGGCCAGTCTGGACGCTGGCCGAGGTGGAGGATGGCCAGTCTGGACGCTGGCCGAGGTGGAGGATGGCTTTGTTGGAAAGAGACTAAGGTCGAGCCCGGCTAGAGGAGGGTTGGCCATGGCAGGGCCACACGCCGCCATTGGCCCGGGAAGGGCAGCTTTAAAGGGTAAAAGCTTCATGAGTGACGCTCCACCTGCCGCCAGCCGCAGTTCTCTTTTCATTAGCGCTAATTACTCTTAGATTAATTCATCCAAGGGGCGCGCCGTCCCCCATCCTTCGTCCGCCTGTCACAGCCGCACCCTCCTCTTCTGTCGGGTAATCGTCAGCCTCTTCCCCCCCCCCGCGGACACTCGTTCACCCGGGGCACCACCGCTGCTGCAGGCGGGGGAATAACAGCACTCAACACCAGCAGCTGTGATGGTGGTGGCGGACGCTGCTGTACAGGGCTGAGGGGCAGTTAACACAGCGTGGTGTGGTGGACAGCGGGTGGCCCGGAGAGCGCTAGGCTGTGCCGCCGTCACCGCTGTGATGCTGCTGCTGCACCTGAGTGAACATCGACGTAACACACTTGTCAGCGAGTGTGTGTGTGTGTGCTGCTGTCACGTCCGTCCATTAAGTAATGAGCGTTGGACCAGATAAAATACCTTGTTTACCATCGTGGGCTTCAGAGCTGTCTCCCTCCCTCACCCCCACGCCGCCGCCACCACACAAACAGCAAATTATTATATATAAATCATTTTTACTTCCGTAACATCAGCGTATTAAGTTTAGTTATGGTGTGCGGGTGATTTTATTTTTCGCTTTATTTCAGCACGTAGACGAAGCTAATTGATAAACAGGTACGTTGTCCAGGTGAAAAGGTGTTTTGATAGAGAGGGGAGTTGATTGGGAGGGCAGGAGGAGGTAGCGGCAGTCTTACCTTGCGAGGCCGTAGCCATGGTGGCACACGACGACGGCGGAATGTTGGCGCAACAATTGTAAAGGTAACACACCAGGTATAAGTTATGTAGTTAAGGGAATGCCAGCCGGGGCTCCATACTGCCATCACCGTGTGTTGTGGGACACTGGCCACTAGACCTGCGCGCAGGGGGTCGCCACACTCAGCCAATAGCGCGCCTCGCCCCGCCCACTCGCCCAGGCCCCGCCCACCGCTGCCCCACAACCACTGCCTCGCTCCAACTCAACAAAACCCAAAAATCTCGCCCAGGCATTTTTGGTAAATATAAAACCTCGCCTCCTTGATTTTTATTAACATATATTAAGATATCGGTAAGTATTTCGGTGTATAATTTGCCGCCAATAAGGCCTCTGGGGAGGTGGGGAGGAAGGGCAAGATGTCTACCAGGTCGGCCATCTCCGGACGTCTCGCGCCTCAGCCAACACCAGCACTGGCGGCCCCGCGTATCCAAAAAGACTTACATGTTCTGGGCTGAACTTATTACATTTATCATACCAAATTCACTGGTAGCCTGGTGCGCTGGGGGGCGCTTGATAGATCGGGGGCAGCGGTGGTGTAAGGGGGACACGCTCCCTTACCACCACAACCACCTTCAACACCATCCCCATCACTGCTGCTATCCCGCCACCCTCACTATCACCAACACCACCAACTCTCAACACCCTCACCATCATCCCTTCTCCACCACTGTAGATATTTCGCAAGAACTGGTTTGTTTTTTTTCATCTCTTTTGGTCACGTTGCTCGAGTACTTACCTTAGGTGGGTGATGGAGGAGTACTGGCTGTGGTCGCTGTTGAGATTACCCACACACACACACACACACACAGGAGAGGGCCCTGGCGGATTAAATGGTGGGCGAGATTTACTATGTAATTTTCTTTAATACCGCCAACTTTATTTACATTACTGAGGACACGAGATGGAGGGGGAGGCAGCTCTAGCGCTTCTAACATAAGGTGGTTTGGCGAACGTTCGTCTGGCGTTGTTTCCTGTACTGTAGGAGTGCCTTTGGAAGCAGGAGGTGGCAAGCGAACGTTCGTCTGGCGTTGTTTCCTGTACTGTAGGAGTGTCTTTGGAAGCAGGAGGTGGCAAGCGAACGTTCGTCTGGCGTTTGCCGTTGGAAGCAGGAGGTGGCAAACGAACGTTCGTCTGGCGTTGTTTCCTGCACTGTAGGAGTGCCTTTGAAAGCAGAATGTGGCAAGCGAACGTTCGTCTGGCATTTGCAATTGGAAGCAGGAGGTGGCAAACGAACGTTCGTCTGGCGTTGTTTGCCGTTGGAAGCAGGAGGTGGCAAGCGAACGTTCGTCTGACGTTGTTTGCCTTTGAAAGAGGAGGTGGCAAGCGAACGTTCGTCTGGCGTTGTTTGCCGTTGGAAGCAGGAGGTGGCAAACGAACGTTCGTCTGGCGTTGTTTCCTGTACTGTAGGAGTGCCTTTGGAAGCAGGATGTGGCAAGCGAACGTTCGTCTGGCATTTGCAATTGGAAGCAGGAGGTGGCAAACGAACGTTCGTCTGGCGTTGTTTGCCGTTGGAAGCAGGAGGTGGCAAGCGAACGTTCGTCTGACGTTGTTTGCCTTTGAAAGCAGGAGGTGGCAAGCGAACGTTCGTCTGGCGTTGTTTGCCGTTGGAAGCAGGAGATGGCAAGCGAACGTTCATCTGGCGTTGTTTCCCGAAGAGAGAATTTAGATCTACTATTCCTATTATTAAAGAACCCCTCCCCCCCCCCCCCTTTGCAGGCAGAAGAGCGACAGGCGAACGTTCGTCGGGTCTGCCGTAGTATTTAAAATAAAGCGTGACAGTACGGAGGTGTAAGGGAATGCCGGGCGCTATTGATTGCTCGTGCTGGCGAAGCTTTTTATTTTAGTGGCGGCCTTATGCTCGCGCCATACGAGAGCTCCAGATGTTAGGCGGGCGACTGTTCGTCAGGCGTATAACTTCCACTGCTGTCGTCTGGTCGGGGGGCCGGGCGTCAGAGCGGAAGACCTCCTGTACATACCATCTCGGGCTACCCCACACCACCACCCCGACGGAGGCCCACGAAAAAAAATGCATAGATAATAACACACCAGTAACATCAATAACACATCAAATAACAATCAATAACATCAATAACACACCAATAAAATCAGTAACACATCAATAACATTAGTAGCACATCAATAACACTAGTAACACATCAATAACTCACCAATAACATCAGTAACACATCAATAACATCAGTAACACATCAATAACACACTAATGGCATCAATAACACGTCAATAACAACAGTACCTCATGCGACTGAACAACAATAAATGAATATAAGTTTAGTTTATCGTATTTTTAGAACCCATATTTTTTTTCCAGTGGTGTTGTATCCGTTGGTTGTATCCGTTGGTTGTATCCGTTGGTTGTATCCGTTGGTTGTATCCGTTGGTTGTATTCTTCGAGAACCGAGATTTATAAACATCGCACAAAAATCCCATCGGACGAAAATCCCCCTCTGACAAAAAATCCCATTGGACAAAAATCCCATTGGACAAAAATCCCAACGGACAAAAATCCCATTGGACAAAAATCCCAACGGACGAAAATACCCCTCTAAGAAAAATCCCATTGGACAAAAATCCCCACCTGACAAAAAATCCCTTTGAAGAAAATCGCACTATAAAAATCCCCAAACTGTCGCCTTCAGTCGGGTGTTGAGAGTGAGTAGGTCTTACCCTTAAGGGGGGGGGGGGGGGGGAGGGGGGTTAAGGAGGGACATGGCCCCTTCCCCCTCCCCTTTCCCTCTCTACCTCCTTCCCTCCTTCCTTCTTCCTTCCCTCCCTGCTGTTGAAGCTGTATGTCCTCATAATGGTGTGCCTTCTCTCTCTCTCTCTCTCTCTCTCTCTCTCTCTCTCTCTCTCTCTCTCTCTCTCTCTCTCTCTCTCTCTTTCTCTCTCTCTCTCTTCCTTTCTTTGCAACTCATATTTTCTCTCCCTATACGACAATTCTCTCTTTCCTCTCCTTCTTCTTCCATCTCTCCTACTCCTCTTTCTTCTTCTCCTTACCCTCCCTTCCTTCCCTCAATTTCATTTATCTTTTCCCCTCCTTTATTCCATCACCTCTTCTCCCACTCCCTTGTTCTCCTGTTATTTCCTCTCCCCTCTCGTCTACCATTCTCCCTTCTCCTTTGGTCCTCCTCCTCTCCCCTCTCCCCACTCCCCACTCACACGACGCTACTACTCCCCCTCCTAAAGCTACCACCCTCTCACCTACAATGGCTCTCTCTCCCTCCCTCTCTCCCATTCCTCCTCCTCCTCTTCTTCTCCGCTTCCCCTTTCAACACTTGCTCCCTCTCCCCCCTCTCCCCCCTCTCACCCCTTTGGCTCTTACCCCTCACAACCGAGGTCTCCACTCCTCCTTTCAACAGTCTCTCTCTCTCTCTCTCTCTCTCTCTCTCTCTCTCTCTCTCTCTCTCTCTCTCTCTCTTACTCCTTTCCCCTCCTTCTCTCACCATCCTCTCTCTCTTTCTCTCTCTCTCTCTCTCTCTCTCTCTCTCTCTCTCTCTCTCTCTCTCTCTCTCTCTCTCTCTCTTACTCCTTTCCCCTCCTTCTCTCACCATCCTCTCTCTCTCTCTCTCTCTCTCTCTCTCTCTCTCTCTCTCTCTCTCTCTCTCTCTCTCCTCTCTCACAGGTAGACACTGTCAGGGTGTCTACTGAGGCCACTGTCTACATAAATAGTTTACTGCACTATTGAGTTCCCCCAAGTCTCTCTCTCTCTCTCTCTCTCTCTCTCTCTCTCTCTCTCTCTCTCTCTCTCTCTCTCTCCTTATTCTTCTTATTTATTATTTACTCGAATTTCTTCATTTTATTCTTGTATTGTTTTTCTCCCCATTTGTATTTAATGATGGATGAACACGTTGGAGGGGGGAGGGAGGGGGGGGAGGGAGGGGGGAGGGAGGGAGGGAGGGAAGGAGAGAGGAGGGGAGGGAGGGGGGAGGGAGGGAGGGAGGGGAAGAAAGGTGGGTGGAAAAAAAAGATAAGAGTGAAAGAGAGAGTGAGAGAGAGAGACAGATTTCAACAAAGCAACTATTTGGAACTTTGTAAGAGGATTCGAACCTACACACACACACACACGCACACACACACACGCACACACACACACATACGCACACACGCACACACGCACACACACACGGGCGACAAAAACTCAACCAAATTCAATAAATTTTCCACGCACGGTGAATCTTTCTGAAAATCACTAGAGCTCTCTCTCTCTCTCTCTCTCTCTCTCTCTCTCTCTCTCTCTCTCTCTCTCTCTCTCTCTCTCTCTTTTATATTCTTTTTATTCATGCCAATAAATAGTATCCGAATAAAAGCGAAGGAATGAAGAAAGAGAGAGAGAGAGAGAGAGAGAGAGAGAGAGAGAGAGAGGGGAAAAAAGATAGAGAAATTAACCAATGGGATTTTTGCAATGGTATAATAATGACGATGACAACGATGACATTAATGATGGTGACGATGACGTTAAATATAATGATGAT
The DNA here is from genome assembly GCA_958450375.1 of Homarus gammarus. Classification (NCBI taxonomy): domain Eukaryota; kingdom Metazoa; phylum Arthropoda; class Malacostraca; order Decapoda; family Nephropidae; genus Homarus; species Homarus gammarus. The sequence continues at coordinate 5,920,076 of CAUDMG010001147.1, forward strand.
AATGACTATGACGACGATAATGGCGATGATATTTTGTCCGATTGACTTTTACAATGGGTTTTTATCCAGGTGTAGTTATTGTGTTGAGGGGCTGTGAGGTGGGCGGGCGGGCCTCTCTTTCCCTCACCACCCCTCCCCCCTCCCTCCCCCCCTCTACCCCCCATTTACCCCCCCCTTCCCCCTCCTCCCGGACACAACCATCTTAGAAATGTTAAAGTTCCCACCGGTGAGTTTTCGTCTTAATTTGTTAAAAGGCAAAACAAGTTGGGGTGACCACAGGCACTCGGCACCCCCCACCTCCCCCCACCCCCCACCACCGAAGATCACTCCTCCCTAGTGCTGTCCTTCCCCCACCCCCCCCACCCCCGAAGATCACTCCTCCCTAGTGCTGCCTCTCCCCCCCTCAGTCCATCCCAGTCCACCCCAGTCCTCCTCAATACATCCCAGTCCAGTTCACCCTAGCTTAACCCCCCCCAGTACAACTTAGTCAATCCCAGTTCAATCCGGTACAGTCAACCCCCAGTCCAACACCCAGTCCATCCCAGTTCAATCCGATAGTCAACCCCCAGTCCAACACCCAGTCTAGCCACTGCGTCTGCTCGGGCTGGTCGTGGAGAGAGAGGGAGGGGGGGGCGGGTGGGGTGGGGGGGGTGGGGGGGTGGATGAGGCCAAGCAAACACTTATTATGATGGGTGAGTGAATCCGTCAGTGAGTGAGTTAGGGTCAGCATTCATAGAGCTTGCTGAAGCTGATCGAAATTAAGGCTGACGTATTATCCAAGTATTTTTTTGTATGTATGTATGTATGTATGTATGTATGTATGTATGTATGTATGTAACCCCACCATACACAATAAGTGGGTCCAGCAGTGTGGCCAACACAAACAACATGTCCTTGAGGGTAAACCAATATGAAAGAATGGTGGATTAGTTGGTTACACTGGCTGTCTGTATGGCTGTCTGGGTGGCTGTCAGTGTGTTTGTCTGTCTGTCTAGCTGGCTGTACCTGTGTGTTAGTATGTGTGCATATATCTGTCTATCTGTCTGTCTGTGCGTATATCTATATGTATGTAGGTACGTAGGCGTATATTTATATCTGTGTCTGTCTGTCTGTCTGTCTGTCTGTCTATGTACTAATTACACCTTACCAATCAACATATTAATGAAAGCTAATGCTATCCTCATAATAATAACAATTTACACACACTAGAAAAATAATGTTATAAACAATTCTTATATTCTACCATGATCGCTTTGATTACCTGTTGGTGTTTATTAGTGAATTAAAAGGTATTCCGATATGTTAACAGGTAAGTGATCTTTATTAAGGACAGGTGTGTTCATGACGTCATTGGGTTAGGAAGGTATATATGCAGGTGTTTCAATATTTTTGTTTTTGTTTGTTTTTTGGTGTTATTTGTGTTTCTGGATTGCCTTGAGTTCTCCTTATCTCTCTCTCTCTCTCTCTCTCTCTCTCTCTCTCTCTCTCTCTCTCTCCTTCATTGTAGACTGTCATTGTTATTTGTTAACCACACACACACACACACAGCACTAGGATAAACCAAGACACGGGGCCAAATATACCAAACTGGTCATCGCCACTGCATATATACCGCACAAAAAATATCCGTTTGGCCGTCTGAATAACTCATGAGCTTGTTAAAGATGCATATATACTGTGTGTCTCGGGTAGATATCCTTCACTTAACGGCAGGAGGGAGAGAAGGAGGAAGAAGGAGAGGTGGGAAGGAAGCAGGAGGGAGGAAGGAAAGGAAGGAGGGGGGTGGAAGGAGTGGAGGAGAAGGAAGGAGAGGGGGAAGATGCTAGTCCGTTTGGTATATACGTTATACTCAGGTCTGGTATAATCTGTGTATATATATACCTTCAGTATATGTTACAGGTATATATTAATGACAAAAGTATATATATGTAAATGCCTAAATAATACATCATTAGTCAGGTATATATAATTAGTCAGGTATATATAACTGATTGAGATAAATGCCCAGAGCGTTGGTATATATGTTACCATATCTTTCACGTGTATATATATAAAGGAAATTAGAAAATAAGTGTTGAAGGTTATGATAATAAAAATAATAATATGATAATGATAATAATGATAATGATAATAATAATAAGAAGAAGAAGAAGAAACATTATTTCTGTTAACCCTCATAGTTAACTACGCCATCTTCGCTATCACCATTACCACCATCATTGGCACCACTATCACAATTTCCATCAACACTATACCTTCATCAACACCACATTCACCACCATCACCACCATTACCACCACCACCATCATCACCACCATCACCATCATCACCACCACCATCATCACCACCACCACCATCACCACCACCACCACCACCACAATCATCATTACCACCACAATCATTACCATTACCATCACCATCATCACTACCATCACCATCATCACTACCATCACCATCATCACTACCAGTAGCAGCCGCAGCATGGAGGGGGGGTGAGGTAGGGGAGGGGAAGGGGGGGGGTTGACGCAGGCGGGCGGGCAGTGTTGAGTAAATCAATAGAGCAGTCACAGGTCCCCGCCACCACCACTACCACTACCACCACCATCACCACACTACCACCACCATCACCACACTACCACATCCTTCACACTGGCACACTTTCACTATCCCTACCACAACCATCACCACACTACCACCACCATCACCACACTGGCACACTTTCACCACCCCTACCACAACCATCACTACATTACCGGCACCACACTACAACTATCGCCACCACCACACTTGCATCCTACCACCACCACCACAACCACCAGATTCCACAACACGCATCTACATTCTATCTACATGCATCTACCAGCACACTCCACCACAATTCCCCCATCACTTAACCACAATCCACCACCATACATTAACTCCACTCACACACACACACACACACACACACACACACACACACACTCAACCACCACACACCACCACACTCCACCACACTCCACCACACACCACCACACTCCTCTCCCCCAACTTAGCACCAAGCTCTACTCATCGCCGCATTCCACCACACACACTCTCTCTCTCTCTCTCTCTCTCTCTCTCTCTCTCTCTCTCTCTCTCTCTCTCTCTCTCTCTCTCTCTCTCTCTCTCTCTCTCAACACCACGCTCCCCTCCCACACACACACACACACACACACCTGTCATAATCATAACCAATAACTATACATAGCCGGTTTAGGTTTGGTTAGGTTAGATTAGATTAGATTAGGTTAGGTTAGGTTAGGTTAGGCTAGGTTAGGTTAGGTGGAGAGGATGAGGTTAAGGATATAGAAGGTAATTAAGAATGCGATGCGGTTTATAATCCACTGATGAGGAGAGAGATTACCTGAGTGGATGAGTATCAGGTGAAGTAACGCTGGTGGTGGTTGTGGTGGTGGTTGTGGTGGTTGTGGTGGTGGTTGTGGTGGTTGAGGTGATGTATTTTTATTTTATTTCTATTTCCTCATTCCCTCCTTCTCTTCTTCCCTCCTGCTTCCTCCTTCCTCTTCCTTCTTCCTCCTCCTTCCTTCTTCCTCCTTCCTCTCCCCTCCACACACTCTCCAGGATTTGGGTCTTTTACTCAGGGAATCCCTCCTCTTCCTTCTTTTTCTCCTCCTCTTCCTTCTTCTCCTCCTCTGCCACCTCTCCTCTCCTTGTTTCCTGGGTCACTCACCACCACACCCCACTTCGGTCACTCACCCCCCCACCTCGGTCACTCACCACCACACCCCACTTCGGTCATTCACCACCACACCCCACTTCGGTCACTCACCCCGCCTCCCCACCTCGGTCACTCACCACCATACCCCACTTCGGTCACTGACCCCACCCCACCTCGGTCACTCACCAGATTATTCACCAAAAAAACTATTTTTATTTCATCGTAACTAAAAAATCACATTCTTACCTTACGCTAATTAACAGACACACACCAACAGGTATAGCTGATATTAATAAGCTATATCCAGTATTATAAAAGAAAAAAAAATATATATACACACTTTCTACTGTTCCACATGACTTAATTATAATATATACCTTATAAAGAATATTCCTGCTTGTATATTGTAACAGAAATCGTTGGTATAATTGTCAATTAACTCAGTAGGTATATTTTTTTTACGATGTGGATGAGATGGAAGGATTATTTTTCCATTTTCGTCGAAAGTGTGTGTGTGGGGGGAGGAGTGTGTGGGGGGGGTGGAGTGTGTGTGGAGGGGGAAGTGTGTGTAGGGGGGTGGAGTGTGTGTGGGTGGAAGATGGAGTGTGTGTGGGGGGATGGAGTGTGTGTGGGGGGGGTGGAGGACGGCCTCTAAAACCAGCTTAACAAATATCTTTTAAAATATCCTCAAATATAACTCCAAAATTAGTTTAAAAACAGAAATTGAAAAAAAAAAAATAATAAAAATAACATTAAAAAAAATCACTTCAAAAAATAACTTCAAATATATAAAACTAACATTCGCATAAAATTACACACGGGATTTAATCTAATACAACCAATTCATCAATTAATTAGTAAGTTATCTGGATTATATACAATGGAGGGAGTCATTTAGTTAATTTAGTTGCCTGTACCTCTGTTAAGAAATTAATTACCTTGTTTAGGTATACGTAATTAAGTGTACAATATAATCAGTGTGTGTGTGTGTGTGTGTGTGTGTGTGTGTGAATACTGGCAAACTTAGGTAACGTGAATGGAGAGAGAATCATATACTTGTTTGTCTATTAGTATAAATTGATGGTCTCTTTTCTTCTGAAGTCCTCAACACTATTTAATACTCCTGACGGGGAAACACCATTACTATCGAAGAGCCTTATGACGGAGGGACCATTTATAGGGGTATATAGATCAGCATTTAAGTTTCTACAGTGTTTCACCTTCTTCTCACACTGGTCTGATAACTTCATTTTTTTTTTTTTTTTTAACATTTAGCTTTACTTTTTTTTTACATTTTTTTTTTACATTTTATTATTTTTTATTTTTTACATTTTTTTCATTTTTTTTTACATTTTATTATTTTTTATTTTTTACATTTTTTCATTTTTTTTTACATTTTATTATTTTTTATTTTTTACATTTTTTCATTTTTTTTTTTACAATTCCTTTCAGTTAGTAATGTTTCTTCGTTATTTCTTATTGAAGGAGACAAAAGGGCTGTCTCTCTTACCACCCCATCTGTTTATCTGTCTCTATGTCTGGCCGTCTATTTTACTCCCGTCTATCTGTCTATCTATCTGTCTGGGTATACCTATAACCAGACCGCGTTACCTACTCTCTCTCTTTCTCTCTCTCTCTCTCTAGTTCCCGGTCGGCCAAGTGTTGGGGGGAGGGGGGAGGGGGGAACAGCTGTGAGGGAGAGAGAGGAAGTGGTCGTGAGGAGAAGGAGAGGGAGAGAGAGAGAGAGAGAGAGAGAAAGAGAGAAAGTAAGAAAGTGAATAATTGAGAAAGAGAGAAAGTGAAAAAGAGAGAAAGCGTGTGAAAGAAAGAGAAAGAGATAAAGTAGAGATAACAGACGGTAACAAATACACAATACAACTCATTCTCTTGTTTCCGCTTCACTAAGTCCTGTGTGGTCGACGTCTCTTCCGCCACTACCAGGTTAAGTGGCCGAGGAGGTTAAGTGGCCATTGGGTTAAAGTGGTTCTGGAGTTAAGTGCTTCTGGTGTTAAGTGGTCATTGGGTTAAGTGGTTCTGGAGTTTAGTGGTTCTGGAGTTAAGTGGTTCTGGGGTTAAGTGGTTCTGGAGTTAAGTGGTTCTGGGGTTAAGTGGTTCTGGGGTTAGTAGCCGAGGGGGTTAAGTGGCCATTGGGCTAAATGGTTCTGGGGTTAAGTAGTTGAGAGGATTAAGGGGTTAAGTGGTTCTGGGGTTAAGTGGCCACTGGGTTAAGAGAGAGAGAGAGAGAGAGAGAGAGAGAGAGAGAGAGAGAGAGAGAGAGAGAGAGAGTATTATAGCTAAATGTCGTAATACTTATTGTTATACCCAGCAAAATAATATCGATGAGGCCCTATGCTTTTACCTGTGTGTGTGTGTACATGTGTGTATGCGTGTGTGTGTATGTGTGTGTGTGTGTGTGTGTGTGTGTGTGTGTGTGTGTGTATATGTACCCGCGACACCTGTGTTTATCTCTGTGTACCTGTTCGTGTACCTGTGTGAGGTATCTCGTGCAGCTGTTACCTGCAGGTGTATAGGCAGGCAGGAAGCCGAGTGATTGATATCTAGTGAGTGGTGGAGTGGACCTTACCATGACACACACACACACACACACATACACACACACACACACACACACACACACACACCCTAAATCGAGTCTCAATGCTTCCTTAGTTAAATCTCCCTCTTAACTCAAGACCTGAAAGCACTTCGAACGCACTCACTTAATTCCCAAATGTTCGTAAGATAAACTGACTTCCTACATTGAGATAAGAGCCCACCCTCAAGATACAACACAACGATAGATTCCCAAAAGGTTCTTACGTTAATTTCAACTCTTAATTGGATTTTAGGAATGCACAAAGAAGAATGAAGATATCCAGAGAAGGTATGGAATCTCAGTGCTATCCTAACCTAATCTAACCTAACCTATAATAATAATACCATGGTTTAAGGGTTGGTTTAGGACAATACCATGGTTTAAGGGTTGGTTTAGGGCAATACCATGGTTTAAGGGTTGGTTTACGGCAATACCATGGTTTAAGGGTTGGTTTAGGGCAATACCATGGTTTAAGGGTTGGTTTAGGGCAATACCATGGTTTAAGGGTTGGTTTAGGGCAATACCATGGTTTAAGGGTTGGTTTAGGGCAATACCATGGTTTAAGGGTTGGTTTAGGGCAATACCATGGTTTAAGGGTTGGTTTAGGACAATACCATGGTTTAAGGGTTGGTTTAGGACAATACCATGGCTTAAGGGTTGGTTTAGGGCAATACCATGGTTTAAGGGTTGGTTTAGGACAATACCATGGTTTAAGGGTTGGTTTAGGACAATACCATGGTTTAAGGGTTGGTTTAGGACAATACCATGGTTTAAGGGTTGGTTTAGGACAATACCATGGTTTAACAGGTATACAGAGACTGTTTACGTCGTGGTCAGTGGTTCCTTAGCTGTATCGTCCTGTCACCTGATTCTCATTTGTTGTATACCGACCCTCATCACAAGCTCTCTTTATCTCCTCTTCTTCCTCTTATTCTCCTTCCTCCTCTTATTCCCCTTCCTACTCCTTCGCCTACTCTTTTTCCTCCTCCTCTTCTTCTTCATCGTCTTCTTTTTCTGCTTCTTACTCCTCTGCCTCTTCTTCCTCTTCCTACTCCTCCTCTTGTTTCTCTTCTTTTTCCTCTTTCTGCTTTTCCTCCGCCTCCTCTTCCTCTTCCTCTTCTTATTCTTCCTACTCCCTTTATTACTCTCCCTCTGACTCCTCCGCCTCTTACTGCTCCTCTTAGTCCTCTTCCTCTTCTTCCTCTTCCTACCCCTCCGCCTCCTCTTCCTCTTCTTCTTCTTACTCCTCATATCCTCCTCTTATTCCTCTGTTCTTCCTTTACCCTCCTCTTCCTCTTCTCCCTACTTCTCCTTATCCACCTCCTCCTTCCTCTTCCTCCGCCTCTTCCTCCTTCCATTCTTCTTCCTCCTCCTCCTCGGTGGTCTTCTTCGTTGTCATATTGATGTTTACGGTCGTCTCAGGGTCCCAAATTTACAAAATATGTCCTTAATTTACAAGACACGTCCCTAATTTACATGAAAAGTCCCTAATTTACAAAATATGGCCTTAATTTACAAGACACGTCCTTAATTTACAGAAAAATATCTAATTTACAGGAAATATCCCTAATTTACAAGAAATGTTCCTAATTTACAAAAAAAATATCGAATTTACAAGAAAAGTCCCTAACTTACAAGAAAAGTCCCAAATTTACAAGAGAAAACCCTAATTTACAAGACATATCCCTAATTTACAATGAAGGTCTAAAATTTACACATTGTAAGTAGGTCTTTTACACATCTGTCTACTTAAAGAATGTGGGATATACAATACTATGCATTATAAGTACATCTGTCAAACATTTATCTACTTAAGAACTTAGGTATTAATATACGTCATTTTATAAGTACCTCCAGCAAACACTTATCTACTTAAGAAAATATGGGTATTATAATATTATAAGTAGACACACACAGGGGGGGGGTGGAAGGAAAGTATAGCAAACATCAATTACTTATACTACTTACAATGGTTCTAAAGTACATTTAAGTAAACAAACTCCCTCCATCACGTATATCAAGGTAATGACACTTAATCTACATACTTATCAGATCTTTAAGTAGGTCATGAGCGTACAGTACTTAAGGATACTCCACACACACACACACACACACACACACACACATACACACATACATACATACACAAACACACACACACACACACACACACACACACACTTTATGGGGTATATCCGGAAGGCCCGCTCTGACCTCACTTACAATGGTTAAGTGATGGTTGGTGAGGAGGAGAGGAGACAATCTTCCCATCTTAAAGTAAGTGCTGTTCCTGAGGGCCTCTGAAGGACGTACTGGTGAGGGAGGGAAGGAAGGAAGGAAGGAAGGAGGGAGGATGTTTTGGTGAGGGAGGGAGGAAGGAAAGGAGGGAACGAACGAAGGAGAGAAGAAAGAAATGGAGAGTGTGAGAGAGAATTGGTGGAGGAATATAGCGAAGGAGGAAGAGAGAGAAAGGGAAGGAGGAAGAGAAAATGCATAAAGGGGGAAGGAGGGAAGGATAAGAAAGGGGAGAGGAAAGGAAAGTTATGGGAAGGGAAGAGGAGGATGTGGTATAGTGGTGGTTATGCTAGAGAAATGTTGGTAGTTGTGGTAGTGGTGGTGGTGGTGGTTGTTGTGACGGGAGAAGGATACTGGTTGGTTGTGGTTAAGGGGGTGGGAGGGCTGGTGATTGTGGTTGTGATAGTGGTAGTAGTAGTAGTAGTGGTAGGAGGAATAGTTGTTGTGGTAATAATAAAATATGTTTAGTAGTTATAAGTTGCGATGGTAATAGCAATTATTGATATACCGATTGTTGTAGTTATTGTTGATATGGTGATAATCATGGTATAGTACTGCAGGCCATAATGGTGGTTAGTAGTGGTAGTTGTGGTAGTGTAGGTGGATCATAATGGCGCTGTGATAGACCAAGATGGCGTCCCCTACCTCTGCCTCTTAATCATGACTCTTGTTTCTGTACAAGTTTTTCTCTCTGGTGTTAGTGGCGCCAGCGTGTCGGAGAACTGAAGCTGATAAGACGAGGTGCAGGGGGGGAGAAGGGAGACGTGGGGAGGGGGGAGATGGTTGGGGGGGGAAAGGGGGCGGAGGGCGTGGTGAGTAGGGTGAGTGAGGGAGAGGGGAGGTGGAGGTTGATGAAGAAGGGTGGAGGGTGGGGAGTGGGTGTTGATATACTGGAGAGAGGGGAGGAAGAGGAGGGGTGGGGAGCAATGAGAGGAGGGGTGAGGGGGTGATATTTGGGGATATAGTACTTGAAGAAACGAGGGGGGGGGGCCATTTGATGGTTAGGTCAGGACAGGTCAGATTAGGTTAGGTCAGGTCAGGTTAGGTTAGGTTAGTTTAGGTGAAATAAACTGATGGTATTTATTTTAAAGTGAGCTGAAATATTTATACCCCTCTCCTGTGTATATGAGAGAGAGATATATAGCGATACCCCATATTTACGCATCTGTCTGTCTGTCTGTCTGTTTGTCTGTCTATACCAAATAATGCCCGTTCAGTAACTACGGCACCCAGAACCAGGCTTCGTTTACCAGAGTTACGAACCCCTGTTGTTGACTGTAATAGCCTGCCATCACCTTCCTGTACCTGTAATCACTCTATTCTGTACCGTTGTTGACTGTAATAGCCTGCCATCACCTTCCTGTACCTGTAATCACTCTATTCTGAACCGTTGTTGACTGTAATAGCCTGCCATCACCTTCCTGTACCTGTAATCACTCTATCCTGTACCGTTGTTGACTGTAATAGCCTGCCATCGCCTCCCTGCACCTGCTGTAACAATTCTATCCTGTAATAGCCTGCCATCATCTTCCTGTACCTATAATCACTGTATCCTGTACTAAGTGGCGTCCTTCCCTCTGTCACTAGGCTATATTATAATATAACCTATAATCTGTGCTATATTTGTATAATCTCATAATGTTATAGTGCTGCCTGTGCTATAATTTATGCCATATTTTCACATTCCCGTAAGACTATGGCATATTTTTTTCCTTTTGTTATATTGTTATGCTGTGTTAATATGGGGTTATATTGGGCTGTAGTGTCGATATATAGTGTGTGTGTGCGCGAGAGAGAGACAGACAGACAGATATACCATCAGAAATAATCTCACGGCAGCAACACACTGGAAGTCTGGTTGAGAGTTTCCTCGTGTCGTTAAGGATAGCCGGATAGTGCCGGATATTAGATATAGGAGGGAGGTATCCGGCTCCGAGGCCGTGTTACCTATATAGGACAAGCGTTGGGCCCTCAAAGTTGCCAAAAAAAAAATATATAAACTATTCCCGTATAAAATTTGAGTATGTTTCTACTTAAGACCCATTTTAGATACGACAAAAATATGAAATTCTCAAAAAAATTTATTGTTAAATTTTCTCGTAAATGAAAATTGTGAGAATGTATCTAACTTGACTAACTTAAGATACGACACAGTATTAGTTTCTCAGAGGTTCTTAAAGTAAATTATCTTCTTAATTAGAGATATGAGAAGGTATTTGAGTTGGTCTTTCATTTGACGGATTATATGGCGTCAAAATTTATCAGAGACTCGATCATGATTAGATGCATTATTCTCTCCGTCTCTCTTTATGGAGAAAAGGAAGAATTAACGTAGAGAAAGAGGGAGAGAGAGAAAGAAAAATCAATGTGAGAGATAAAGAAAAAAGGTAAAGAAAGTGAGAGAGAGAAAGAGAAACAAAATGAGAGAAAGAAAGTAAGAGAGAGAGAGAGAGAGAGAAAAAAAAAATAAGTTAGAGAGAAATTGAGAGAGAGAGAGAGAGAGAGAGAGAGAGAGAGAGAGAGAGAGAGAGAGAGAGAGAGAGAGCTGACAACACACACGGTCACTTTGAATAAATAAACAATATCCTCTCAAAAGAATATTAATATCCTGAGCAAAAAAATATATAAATAAATCGCATAACCTTATTGCCAGAGTCTTTTAAATACTTACGAACCTAACCTAACCTAACCTAACCTAACCTAACCTCTACAGTTCTCTACAGTCCTCTTCAGTCCTCTACAGCCCCCTACAATCCCCCACAGCTCCCCCTACAGCCCCCTACAGCCCTCTACAATCTTCTACAGTCATCTACAGCGGTGTGAAAAGAATTGTAGATTATAGGAACGATATAAACAGTGTTTTTGTATTTTTTTTGTATTCTACAGCGGGATTTCCGTCTCGGGATTGATGCGTTGTTCCATAATTTATTAAGTTATTTTTGAATAATTATGTGTATATATTGTTTTAATAATTGACAGATGACAGAAAATATTATTACTTTAAAAAAAATATATTTCCCAATTTTTATAGATTTCTGAATGTATTAAATTGTCAGGAAGTTTAACATATAACTGTATCTATCATGGAATGGTCTACAGGCTCTATATAATCTGTATATACAATGAGACCAAGAATCTAAAAAAAAAAAAAAAATATACGTGGGTTACATTTCCCTCCTATAACTGGGAGTATGGAAGAGCATATTTAACAGACGCGTATTAACCACAGCCCCCCCCCCCCCCCCCAAAAAAAAAATTATTCTAAGTAGTTCGTAAGTATTTTTTCTTCTATTAAACGAATTAGAAAAGATTTATTTAGTGTATTTTACGTTAGGACACAAAGATGAGTTTTTTCTTATCTCCAGTTTACAATGTAGTGAAATAATTGTATTTTTTTTTTAGTTTAGTGAAGAAAAAACGTAGAAAAAAACAGTATATTTAGTCTCGTATTTACTGTTTTTATTAGTATGGTAATTTGTTTATTCCTAAGATGCTGTTAAGTGAGGGAAGGAGAGAAGAAAGGAGGGGGAAGGAGAGACGGAGGGGTAGAGAGAAGGAGGGAGGAAGGAAGGAAAGCGGGAGAGAAAGAAGAAGAGAATATTGGAAGGGAGAGAGATAAAGAAAGAGAAACGAGGGAGGCAATAGAGAACGATGGAAAGAGAGAGAGGGAAAAGGGGCGATTGTGATATAGGGGAAAGGATGCGAAAGGGAAGGAGAGGAGGTGATAAATATGATAAAAGGTGTATGGGAAGGGGGCGACAGAGAAACTGGAAAACGTACGTGTGTCTGTCTGTTTGAGGAGATGGACCGGTATATGAGAAAGAGGCGCTGAAAGGAAGGGGGGCGAAACGACCTAAAAAAAAAAGAATTAAAAGATAGAACCGACCATGACGAAGAGAAGAATAGATGGAAGGGTAGGGAATAGTGGTGATGAAAAGAAAATAGAAGGAGTTAAAAGAGGGGAGAAGGGAAGAGAGGGTGAGATGAAAATGATGATGGTGGCCAGAGGGACGAGGTTGAATAGGCTGTCTAGCTGGCTGTCTGGCTGTCTAGCTGGCTGTCTGGCTGGCTGGCTGGCTGGCTTTGGGACCCCCGGGAACACCCCCCACACAGACAGTAGTTGGCGCCGTTGCATGATAAACTCACTCACTCTGCTGTTGACGTTGATGACTCGGGGACCTTTTCTTCCCACTAATTGCACTTCTATGTCCGTCTCCTTCCCCCTGAACCATCACTTGATACCTGCTTGGCTAAATGGACTGGTGGAGCAGGAGGGGGGAGAGGAGGGGTGGAGGAGGAGGGGGGGGGAGAGAAGGGGAGAGGAGGAGGCACACCCAGACGAAGAATGAATAAAAGGGGGAGGGGGTAAGAAGGAGAATTGAAGGTGAAAGGGGTGGTCCTCTCCCTCATCCCCCACCCATCCCCCACCTATCCCCCACTCTTCCCCCCATTCCTCCCAGCCATTCCCCCCCCTTCTCCCCCTCCTTCCCTTCACCTCACTCTCAAAAAAAAAATAATAATAATAATAACTCCATCACATATCATGGTATCATGTATGTGAGTGCTTAAGATCGCTAGGCTGGATGGTTCTGAGGCTCTGAGTTTCTGTGTACATCCTTCAGGCATTATACCTTCGTCGGGAGGCAGAAAAAAAAAAAAAAAAAAAACACACACAATACATACAACAGGAGAAACCACTCAAGCTCTGTGTGTGTGTGTGTGTGTGTGTGTGTGTGACCGAGCTAGTGGGGTAGATCTTCACTATCTCTTCCTCCACCCCCTCCCTTCGTTGTCCCTCCTCCTACCTCTACCTCTACCTCCCCCTTACCTCCCCCTAACCCCCTTACCTCCCCCTAACCCCCCTTACCTTCCCCTACCCCCCACGACGACACCTTCTCCATCACCCTGCTACCATGTCCCTCATTGGTCAAAACTACCTTTCTCTTCCACCAATCACGACACACGCTCTACAACCCCCCCAAAACCACACACACACACACACACACACACTCACCATCCCACACACACTTATACCTTTAAAAAACTCCCTAAAACCTAAAGACCTTAAACTCGTAAATAAAATAAGAATTAACTTTAAATTTAGGGACATTTAGGATTTTTTACAAGTCCCAGTTTAAAAATTAGATATTTTTAGGATACCGAGAGAATTTATTTAATTTTTTTTAAGGTTATCACTAAAAGTTTGGTTCTACTTCCTAAAATTTACCCTAAAATCTGGTCTTTCTCCCTAAATTCACCCTAAATTTGGTTTTATTTTCCAAACTGGATTTTATTTTTCTTAAAGATAATTTTACTCTCCTCCCCCGAAAGCTGGTTTAAACCTTAATTTCACCCCCAAAAGCTAATTTAATCCCCAAATCCACCACTGAGAGCTAGATTAAACCCCCAAATCACCCCTGAAGGTTAGTTTAACCCCCTTAGATCACGTTTAACCCCCTTAAATTCACTCTAGATGGACACTGTTGGGTTCTTCTTCCCTTCCCGAGTCCCCCCAGAGAGTCAGGGTGGATTGAGTCCCCCAGAGAGTCAGGGTGGATTGAGTCCCCCAGAGAGTCAGGGTGGATTGAGTCCCCCAGAGAGTCAGGGTGGGTTGAGTCCCCCAGAGAGTCAGGGTGGGTTGAGTCCTCCCAGAGAGTCAGGGTGGGTTGAGTCCCCCAGAGAGTCAGGGTGGGTTGAGTCCCCCCAGAGAGCCAGGGTGGATTGAGTCCCCCAGAGAGTCAAGGTGGGTTGAGTCCCCTCCCCCCAGGGTCAGGGTGGGTTGAGTCCCCCCAGAGAGCCAGGGTGGATTGAATCCCCCAGAGAGTCAGGGTGGGTTGAGTCCCCCCAGAGAGCCAGGGTGGATTGAGTCCCCCAGAGAGTCAGGGTGGGTTGAGTCCCCCAGAGAGTCAGGGTGGATTGAGTCCCCCAGAGAGTCAGGGTGGGGTTGAGTCCCCCAGAGAGTCAGGGTGGATTGAGTCCCCCAGAGAGTCAGGGTGGGTTGAGTCCCCCAGAGAGTCAGGGTGGATTGAGTCCCCCAGAGAGTCAGGGTGGGTTGAGTCCCCCAGAGAGTCAGGGTGGATTGAGTCCCCCAGAGAGTCAGGGTGGGTTGAGTCCCCTCCCCCCAGAGTCAGGGTGTGTTGAGTCGAGGACAGTGAACGGGAATTTATGTAAAAAAGAAAAAGTTGTAAATAATAGAGACCCGCCATAAAGACATTGGGCCTCTGACGTCAAGGGGTCTATATATATTAGCCTTACCTCCCCTTCTCTTCCTCCTCTTGATACCTCCTCCTCCTCCTCCTCCTCCTCCTCCGCCTCCTCCTCTTCCTCCTCCTCCTCTTCCTCCTCCTCTTCCTCCTCCTCTTCCTCCTCCCCTACCTATCCTCCTCCTCCTACTACTTCATCCTTCTATTACTCCTCTGCCTCCTACTTCCTTTATCCTCTCCTCCCTTTCCCCCTGCCCCCTTTCTCTTCCTTTCTTCCTATTCCCCCTCTCCCCCTCCCCCTCTTTCCTTCCTACCTCCGTCCCTTTCCCTCCCCCTCCTCCTCCTCCCATCCCCCCCCCCCTTCCATGGTCACCTCCGTCCCACCATTTTTGGAGTTCGGGACTGATTTCGTACACTCCAGTTAAGGGGGGAAGGGAAGGGGGAAAGGGGAGGGGGAAAGGGGAGGGGGGCGGGGAGAAGTTAAGTGTTGTACCTGAGTTGCGAAAGGGAACGGCCCACCCAATGTGTGTGTGAGCCTTGCCTACCTGTCCTTCCTCTTCCTCCTGTTCCTCCTCCTCTTCTTTCTCCTGTTCCTCCTCCTCCTGTTCCTCCTCTTCTTCCTCTTCCTCCTGTTCCTCCTGTTCCTCCTCCTCCTGTTCCTCCTCCTCTTCTTCCTCCTCCTCCTGTTCCTCTTCCTCCTCCTCTGCCACACAGCTCTACCAATGCGAAAGAGAGTGATAGATAAGAGATGTAGATAAATAGATAAATTGACAGATAGACAAATAGAGAGAGAGAGAGAGAGAGAGAGATAGATAGCACGAGCACTAATGGTAGGGAGACGGGAAAGAACAGCGAGAGTGAAAGGTGAGACAGACAGACAGACAGAGAGACAGAGAGACACAGACAGACTGATAGATTTGGCCATAAACAATTATTAGTACATTAAGATATAGACAAGTAAGATGTTTTAACCCTTTGAGGATGATGTTTTAACCCTTTGAGGAGGATGTTTTAACCCTTTGAGGAGGATGTTTTAACCCTTTGAGGAGGATGTTTTAACCCTTTGAGGAGGATGTTTTAACCCTTTGAGGAGGATGTTTTAACCCTTTGAGGAGGATGTTTTAACCCTTTGAGGAGGATGTTTTAACCCTTTGAGGAGGATGTTTTAACCCTTTGAGGATGAAGTTTTAACCCTTTGAGGATGATGTTTTAACCCTTTGAGGATGAAGTTTTAACCCTTTGAGGAGGATGTTTTAACCCTTTGAGGATGATGTTTTAACCCTTTGAGGATGAAGTTTTAACCCTTTGAGGAGGATGTTTTAACCCTTTGAGGAGGAAGTTTTAACCCTTTGAGGAGGATGTTTTAACCCTTTGAGGAGGATGTTTTAACCCTTTGAGGAGGATGTTTTAACCCTTTGAGGATGATGTTTTAACCCTTTGAGGATGAAGTTTTAACCCTTTGAGGATGATGTTTTAACCCTTTGAGGATGATGTTTTAACCCTTTGAGGATGAAGTTTTAACCCTTTGAGGATGATGTTTTAACCCTTTGAGGAGGATGTTTTAACCCTTTGAGGATGATGTTTTAACCCTTTGAGGAGGATGTTTTAACCCTTTGAGGAGGATGTTTTAACCCTTTGAGGATGATGTTTTAACCCTTTGAGGATGATGTTTTAACCCTTTGAGGATGATGTTTTAACCCTTTGAGGATGATGTTTTAACCCTTTGAGGATGAAGTTTTAACCCTTTGAGGAGGATGTTTTAACCCTTTGAGGATGATGTTTTAACCCTTTGAGGATGATGTTTTAACCCTTTGAGGATGAAGTTTTAACCCTTTGAGGAGGATGTTTTAACCCTTTGAGGATGATGTTTTAACCCTTTGAGGAGGATGTTTTAACCCTTTGAGGAGGATGTTTTAACCCTTTGAGGATGATGTTTTAACCCTTTGAGGAGGATTATTTTAACCTTTGAGAGAAGAAAGATAGAGAGAGAAGTTAAGAGGAGAGGAGAGGAGAGATGAGAGAAGGTGGGAAGTAATTAAAGATCCAGGTATAGATTTTCCCTCACCTTTAGGGTATAAGAGAGAGAGAGAGAAAGAGAGAGAGAAAAAGAGAGAGATAAAGAGAGGGAAAGAGATAAGAGATAGTGATGAGGGGGGGGAGGGGGGGCAGGAGGAGGAGGGAGCTATGCCACCGCCGCCATTTTGTCTCGGAGACCAATTTAAATACAATGGGTGACTTGACCGCCCTACTCTCTCTCTCTCTCTCTCTCTCTCTCTCTCTCTCTCTCTCTCTCTCTCTCTCTCCCACGACCACCATCTCACCTCACTACGACCCACTGTTAGTACGACCCCCTAAAAACGACTCCCTTTGTGAGTTAATACTGAGAGCCTGGGTGAAGGGAGTATACAGGGGGAGGAAGGAAGGGGGGAGGAAGGGCGAGGGAGGGAAGAAGGGATGAGGGAAGGAAGGAAGGAGATAATGGAAGGAGAATGAGGGGTGGAAGGAAGAGGGAGGAGGGTGAGGGAAAGATGGAGGAAAGGGTGATGGTGAGGGAAGGGGTGATGGTGGAGGAAGGGGTAATGGTGGAGGAAGGGGTGATGGTGGAGGAAGGGGTGATGGTGGAGGAAGGGGTGATGGTGGAGGAAGGGGTGATGGTGGAGGAAGGGGTGATGGTGGAGGAAGAGGTGATGGTGAGGGAAGGGGTGATGGTGGAGGAAGGGGTGATGGTGGAGGAAGGGGTGATGGTGAGGGAAGGGGTGATGGTGGAGGAAGGGGTGATGGTGGAGGAAGGGGTGATGGTGGAGGAAGGGATGATGGTGGAGGAAGGGGTGATGGTGGAGGAAGGGGTGATGGTGGAGGAAGGGATGATGGTGGAGGAAGGGGTGATGGTGAAGAGGGGAGTGGTGGTGATGGAGGGTAATGGATAGTGATGTAAGGGGAGGGGTGATGATGTAGGGTGGAGGGTGGTGAGATAGTGATGGAGGGGGGGAGGGATAGTGTGGAGGGAGGAGGAGGAGGGCGGAGGGAGACACCGCCCCTCCACACCTTTGCCCTAACATGGGTTTGTCCAGAGGCCAGGTGAAGGTGAACCCCCTGGACCGCTCTTTGTTTGAGATGCACCTGTCTGTCTGTCTGTCTGTCTCTCTGTCTGTTGGTGTTAGCTGCTGAGGTTAACTTAGTACACCTTTGTGAGTATGTTAATTTGTTTGCGTTAGGTGCTGACAAATACGGTACATTTCTGCATCTGTCTTAGTTGCTGTCAACTATATGTGTCTGAAAGCGTCCGGAGATAACATTGTGTCTGTCTGTCTGTCTGTCTGTCTGTCTGTCAGTTTTAGGCAGCATAAACGGAGACATCCTGAGAGTAACCAACATCGGGTGACCACAAGTACAGTTTTATGAAAGAAATTAAAATAAATAAATAAATAAATAACGAGACATTATTATTTTTTTGTGTTCAGTAACTTAGTGAATATCTCTCTATATAAGTTACTGAAAAGGAGAAAAAAACATTAGTTACTCTCTAGTCTAGTGAGGAGTGCGGTGGTCGTGTGGTTACAGAGCTCGTTTACTATCCTAAGGTTTGTTGGTTCGCGCCCGGGGACTTTCAGTTCACCCAACTCATATAGGTGTACCTAACTTTATTGCTGGGGAAGTGGTGGCAGTCGAGTGCAGTGACGGCCAGGACTTACAAAATCTATGCTTTGACTACGGCCATCAATGTCCGTTATCAAGTCCCTTAGATATATACAGGTGTTTTGTTTTATTACAGGTAGATGGAAGCGTCTCGTAGCCTTACCACCACTACTACTACTACTACTACTACTACTACTACTACTACTACTACCACCACCATCATCACTATTACCACTACTACTACCACCACCATCACTACAGGTAAGACCAAAAGCCCGTTTCTTCAGTAATTATCTCCAGGTATATTAACATTACAGCCATAAATATTGAAGATAAGATAAATTTGTAATATTTTCACTTTCTTTCAAAATACCTAAACTTTGTGGGATGAATTTTATCGTTCCGCAATAAAAGACGAAATGTAAACACACAAAAACTCAGATAAATTAAACAAAACAAAATGTGAGATTAGATATATACAAAAATACATGTAAATTTAGGTAAACAAAGCAATAATTAATGGACTTTGATTACAGGTATAAACAGGTAATGGTGTACAGGTATAAGAAGCTGTTATGGGGTCTCGCTGGCTGGTATAGAGTGCCATAGAAACCATAGAATTTACACACGAGTTAAAAAAATAAATAAATAAAAATTAATTGTGTTCAAAGAAAGTCAAATTTTTGTATCTAAACTGATTAATTTCTTTTGTAATGATACTGTAATTAAGATTTATTTTTAATTATAATTTCAGTATAAGATTAATTAAAAAAAACAAAACAAGTACCTTATTCTTTATTTTGTACAGTAATGGTAATGTGAGTTAGAAAAAATATTAATTAAAAAAAAATAGAAATTAAAATGTATCTTTCGAAATATTATCATCTAAGTAATTAAAAATAATAATTATAAGTAGATGTAGTGTCGTAGCAGCTAAGGGATAGATATATCAGTTTATCTTAGGAGCATTATAATATATTTGGTGGATGGGTAGTGAGAGAGAGGGTAATGCTGAGTCTGCCCAGTGTTTGTGTAGTTGTTTCTCGTCGACTCGCCCTTACTAAGCCTTGGTAGAGAATCTGTGTGTGTGTGTGTGTGTGTGTGTGTGTGTGTCTACTCTTTGATAATAATATATTAATTAATAATATTTTCATTTGGTTTTAATTAATTTTATGATTTTTATTATAATTTTTTTTTTTATCTTTTTAGTCCTTTTTTTAATTTACTTTTTCGTTATTTCCGTTTGCCTTTCCGTCCATCCGTCTGTCTATCGGTCCGTCTGTCCATCTGTCTATTCGTCCATCTGTCAGTCGGCATATACGGTGTTTTATCCTCGATGGAACCTATATTTACAGGATAAAACTCCCTATCAACTTAAAATTAGGTTACCCCAATATATTCCACCTGAAGATTAAACATCTCTACCTGGCCGGGTAATATTAGGTTAGGTTAGGTTAGGTTTGGTTAGGTTAGGTTAGGTTTGGTTTGGTTAGGTTAGGTTAGGTTAGGTTTGGTAAGGTTAGGTTTGGTAAGGTTAGGTTAGGTTAGGTTAGGTTAGGTTAGGTTAGGTTAATCTTAGGTGAATAAGCTGGTGCGGCTAATATTCGCTTGACTCGAAACTTCTAATTAAAAGCTAATAGTTCTAGGGTTACACTTGCCTGTTCTGGTATAGACTTAAGTCAATAGCATCTTGGGACGTGAGGAAAATACTACTACTATTACTACTACTACTGCTACTACTACTACTTCTACTTTCACCAATAATATTAATAATAATAATATAATAATAATAATAATAATAATAATAATAATAATAATAATAACAATAACATCAACAATAACAACAACAATAATAACAACAACAATAACAACATCAACAAAAACAATAACAACAACACGAACAATAACAACAACAACACGAAAAATAACAACAAAAACAAAAACAATAACAACAATAACAACAACAACAATAATAACATCAACAATAACAATAACAACAACACGAACAATAACAACAAAAACAATAACAATAACAACAACAATAACAACAACTCTACTTTTCCCACAATATCAACAAGCATAACAACCTGTAGGATATACTGTAGTTATCATCACTAATTACTCTACATAACAACACAAATCATGATCAATTATCGTATGTTCCTTTTGTTTACATATTTATCTTATTATTGTCTTATTACTTTGTTTTTATATTTTTACTTGTTTATTAAATTTCCTTTTATATTATGTACTAAAATTATCATGTTATTTTGAACTGTTTTGATAGATTTAATTTCACGTAAAACTGATGAGAATAAAACACACACACACATACACACACACACACACACACACACACACACACACACACAGACGTCAACACTATTTCTTCGTTTATTGTTAATTATCTTCCTTATATGAGTGATTATAGACCTATATTATAATTTAACTAATAATTACATTATTTAATATACCGTAGACTGATATTACTATACAGAGAAGAGTAGTATATATAATTACACCAGCATCAACAAATCGTAATACTGACACATATAATTTGCTAACTAATGATAATTATAACACTGTACTGTAATTATATCCATATGTTAATACTGTAATACGTCAAGTAATAATTAAGCAAGTATTATTATTTAGATATTACCACTGTGATATTATAAGCAGCATCTATATAAATCTGTTATAGATGTATATATATATAAATTTATGTAATGTTAGTTTCTTTGTTGGTATATTGATGTTAATATATTTAGATGTTAAATTATTTATTGGGATATATTTATTTTTTAGCTTCAGTTAACAGATGAATATTTCTTTATACTAAGAGTCATTGAAGAACTTAGCTTACTGGTCCCTTGAAGAACTTAGCTTAATGATCCCTTAAAGAACTTAGCTTACTGATCCCTTAAAGAACATAGCCTACTGACAACTCACAAGATCGTCAACGAGTCAGTTCAAGGCATCAGTTACTCGTACTTAACGTAACAATGAGATATGAACGACTATGTAACTCTTCACCTATAACACTCGCTTAAAGACCTTACATAGTTGTTGATGTACAATAACAAATAACACCTACGAGACGAGATGATATTATATATTTGTATTTAAACCTCCTTAAGGATGACTAGATATTCGTAAACACCGTAAGCTGGTTGTCATTCTTATACAGTCAAATGAATAACAAAAACAGCGGGAATAATACTGAGAAAATGTAGAATAAAGTAAAGGAATTATTATGATCACTTAATAGGAGATAAAGGGGGTAATGGTTGTGATATTAATGGGGTAATATATTAATGGGAGAAGAGTCATTTGAATAGCAAGGACTGCAGGGTGTTGATGTTATGATATATTATTACGCTTCGACAACTAGTTCTTTTAGTATTTTATTTGGCTAACTTTAGACGCTTTTATTTAGCACAGGAATTAAGAGCGTATTCTAGTATATATATGTATTAGTTATTATTAATTAAACCTTAGAGGATGGAATGGATGAATGGAATAAAGAGTTGAGTTACTGGAGTCCAAATGCTGAAGGAATGATGAAGATTACTCGAGTGTTGGTCTTTGGTCGCTTATACCCCGGTGATGGTGTTATGGTTAGTTGATTCTTCTGCTTGAAATAGAGAGAATGAAACGACCATAGGCCTCTCTCTCTCTCTCTCTCTCTCTCTCTCTGCTGGGTCTACTTTTATATGTTTCGTAAAATAATAAACTACTTCTTGAAATCGGAAAAAATAATAGATTACTGAAGAAATTAAAATCTGAGTGAATGAACGTTGCTCTATCTAATATCTAATATACTATACGGACTTGGCGCTCCCTCATTCGCTGTACGCTGTCAGCCTGACAGCGGTTGCGCGCTAGCCAAGCACGAGCGTTCAAACTTTCACCGAGCACGAAGGGCCCGCGATCACTTGTTAAAACTATGCCCGTTCAAATACTAATATACATCAAAATAAAAACAAGAATTATATATTTCGTGCAGTTTTTAGGAAGGTTTTGAGTTAATTCGTTTAATTTCAATTGGTATTTTTTTACGCGTTTCTTAAAATTGGGATGTAAACTTTGCATTGAAATAAGGCGGCAGCGTCAGGCGCAAGAATCGTAGTTATAACGCACTAGGCTATCGTAAGGCTGCCATCATCCTACGCTAGTCATGAACAAACAGATTTCTTCCACTTTCATTCACTACCTTAAAACATCATGAAACAGCTTCACAATAACAAGAATTGGAGGGAAAAATCTTTATAAATTATATCCAAAATGTCAGATTATGTTTTGAGGTGAAAGACGTATAATATCTGACGAGACAAGAAGTTGGTTGTTCAGGAAAGTCATCAGTCAGTAGAGCAGGAAAATGGTGTTTGTCATTTTTCCTGATAGTATTAATAAACTCACATATTGTCATTTTTGTCGACATTGTGTTTTGTTCATCCTTGATTGTGAATGAGAATTCAATCGTTTCAATAAATTATATCCGTCTCGTCTCATCATTTTCACTTTTTTTTTCAAATTCGTTTATTTTTCTTCGGTTTTTCTCTCGTTTATTGATTGAATTCCTAATTTTCTTCATTTAATTGGATATCTTGTTAATTTTTATTCTATATTTTATTTTATTTTTCACTTCGTTCGTTTCTTCAGTCTTGTATCTCGTTCAATATCACATTTATAACTTTTATTTCTATTATCTACACAAGAGACCAAAGGCTGCATCGTTTCCCACACTTCTCGACGACACTGCGTCCTTACTCTCTGGGTCACAGCTCCCTCTAGTAACAAAAAAAAAACCAAATACTGTGATTGTTGAGACACCTAAAATGTTCACCTAACAAAAACACAGTTATAGTTATTGATTATAGTATATTTAATAACCTAAAAAATACGCTTCAAGACCACAGTTGTTGAAGGGTAGTAATGCATTATAATATCTCAGTCAGTATACTATATAATGCACGCAATACCTTCCCCAGACTCTCTCTCTCTCTCTCTCTCTCTCTCTCTCTCTCCATTTGTATATGTAGATTCTAGAATAATACCGATAAAACTATTATGCTTATTGTGTCTTCCATCGGCACAGGAAACTAAGGCACTCTTTATATTCTCAATTGGTGTGGTGTAATAAAAGACGATGTGGCTGGTTGATGACGATAGCGTTTTTCAATTCGGCTGCGTAGTGACGACCGCTTCTCCCTGACCGACAATATGGCGGCGACGTAAACTAACTGTGGCGGTGCGACAGACCTCCTTGGGATAAACTATATTATTGTCAAACTAAAAAGTAAAACATTATCAGTGTTGTGTGTATTTAGTATTGAGTATGAAATATTAATATCCATCGTATTAGCCGTGAGTTGTCGCAAAAAGTTTATAGTCAGATGGAGAATAATCGCACAGCTTATCAATATAATGTTGGTTTCAAAAATTTCTCGTTGAATATTGTAACATATAGAAATTAGTTCTCTTTCATTTCTATTATTTTTCTATCGCGATGGTATTTTTGTTTTCAGATGGAAAATAGTCATGAGAATATTATAATTAGTTTTCCTGTCAATTTCTATGTGTGTGAGGCCATATTAGGGACAATTTTCCTACTGCGGGTATGAAGAGAACCAAGAATAGGAAGAGCGGGGAGTTCATTTTCTCTTTTAGCATAGTTTGTCCTTCCTTACTTAACACACTATAAGACCAGAGTGATTATTGCTTTCTTCCCTCGACTAATAATGAACCTTGAGCGCTTACACTACCTTAAAAGATGTATTAGAATGAAAAGGAATTACTGTAATTAATGATACAATGAAAGTAAACCATCGATCGAATCTTTGATCAGCGCAACATCCTTGTAGACTAGTGACAGGAATATAGTTAGCTGGGTAAAAGTAATGCAAACAAAAACAAAATTAATACTACATAATAACAGCAAACAATAGAAAAATGAATGTCAGGGATTGTTTTATTTTTCGGGGTTTTAAAGTTGGCTTCGTTTGTTGTTGTTGCTTGGGGGGGGGGAGAGGGTGGGGGGGTGTCTGTATGTGTGTAATGGAGAAGCTTACACTGTCTGTGGGTTCAAAGTTTAGTGCCGTGTGAGCTTTTAAACCTCTGCTATTACCTTTAGTCTCTTAGTGATGTTTATTTTTTTCTGGTTTAATTATTTACTTTCTGATACTTGAGCACATTCTACCTATTTCTAACACACGTTATGGTGCACAAGTTATGTCTCCTTGGTTGGGCGGGTGGCTGGGGCTTGCCTAAACATATGCTGCAATATATATTCACAATAACACGCCTGTGACACACACCCTGGCATTTATTCGCGAAAGGAAACTTTTAAAAGCCGTATATCTAATGTACATGTAACGCAAAGAGATTTTAAAATGTAGTTTTGATAGTGATCTGTTGACACTGGCTAAGAGGTGGCTGATGTTAACCCGGTCCATCTCAACGTCTCCTTACTGCAAACACCCCCCTACCCTGCCCTGCCCTGCCCTGCCTTGCCCTGCCCTGCGCTGCGCTGCTCCTTGCCCTGCCCCCACCCTCCTATCTGATACTGACTAATGGCTGGCCTCCAAAGACTATATTATAATATTCCCTTATCAATTCATGTTGCAAGAGAGGCTTATGAAATATACATGATGGAGGCGGAGCTCCAGCGAGGCCAGTGAGCCGTCCTCGGTGACGTTGATTAATAAAGTATCCACGACAATGGAAACGATGCGAGTGTCACTGTAAACACGACCCAACACCTTCTTCTTTAAGACTCGGTCGTGTGACTTTTGTTTTTCCCTGCGTAAAGTGGATATTCACCCCACTACCCTTAATTTAAGTTTATGGCATAACTCCATTAGCGTTTTGGTATACAGTAGAACTCCATAATCCGACCCGGTGTCTCTGGCTTGGTCAGGTTTGGGCCACCAGACGGCGCATAAAAAGCTTATCGTGTCTGCTGGCCGCGTTATCTGCCTGCTATATATTAATCACACACTCGAGATCCCTGCCAGACAATACCCTGTATGCTTTACCAGGGTCCTGCTCGCCCACCTCCAACCAGTGTTGCAACTTCCAGGTGACGCCCCAACACCACCATCTCTTCCACCCTGCGCGTTACGACTCTTTAAAACAATTCTTACCTTTCCTTTAAGACCAGAGGCAAAGAAGCATACAGCTAACCACTCCACAACGAGCATGGTTTCTTCAGCACAGTGGTCGGGCAAGACTTAAAGCAGAGGGAAATGCATTAAGCCTCACTAACGGACAGATAGATATGTTAAAGGTTTTCTGCATCTGTGTTTTGGCAACACTCGCCCGCGCCTAATGCAAGCCCTGGGACGGTGCCAAGTTCACCCCCCCCCCCCAACACACTCCTCCTCCCTTCCATCCATTCCTCCCTCCCTCCTCCCCCATCCTCTCTCAAACTCCCTCTCCCTACTCCTCCCAATCCCACTCCTCTCCCAATAACCAGACTCTCACACCCCTCTCCCTCATATTCTCCCCCTCCCCCCATGACCCCCCTCCACCCTCCCCTCCTCTCTCTCCGTCCAGAGCTGGAAACTCGACTACACCCTTTTGTTTCTAGGGTGATGACGGCTACCACTGATGAATTCTACTTACTAGGACGATGACTTACTATCACTAGGGTGACCATGGTGATGACTACTACTACTTGAGTGATGACTTTTACTATTAGGGTGATGACTACTGTTATTAGGGTGATGACTGCTATTATTAAGGTGATGACTTCCTTTAAGGTGATGACTACTGTTACTAGGATGACTGCTAATATTATCGCGATGACAAGGACAATAACTACTACTGTTTGGGTGATGACTACGAGCGCTAGGGTGATGCTAGACGCTTAACCACCATTAGAGTGAATGACTGGTCAGATAGAGACCACTGCGTACTGCTCCAGGTGTATGAACAAGAGCCTATTACTGTGTTCATGACTCACCTGAAGATTAACCACCCTAACATATTTGGGGGTGAGGTGAGGCTTGGTTAGGTTACGTTAGCATTAGGTTAGGTTTGGTTAGCATTAGGTTAGGTTAATCATCAGGTACTCCTCTTAATCGTAATTTAATATATACGAGGACTCATTACAGCACCTGGTGATGACCCCAAAGTGTATATCAATAACAGGTAATGGTATATATATATATGTCTATAACATTAAGTATAGCCACAGCGGGAGTATAACTTCTAACATATAACACAGTTTAATAATTATACGTTGATATTATAATTATGTGTAATATGTATATGAATCCCACCGCTTTGGAGTCTTAATAATGATAAAATTAATAATAGTAATAACGATAATAGTAATAAAAAAATAATGATAATAGTAATGATGATAATAATAATAGTGTAGTATTATGTCATTGTTAGTGTGCGTTATTCATTGTAACTGAGTGTGGTGGAGTGTGGTATAATGATTAGTTTGTGCGTCAGCTACTAGTATTTTGTCTAGTTTTCTGCGTCAACAACAAAGAATTTGATGTTCTTTTGTGCGTCAATACCTAGGATTTTATGTATTTGTGCGTCTACAACTAGGATTTTGTCTAGTTTTCTGCGTCAACAACTAGGATTTTGTCTAGTTTTCTGCGTCAACAACTAGGATTTTTATATTATTTTGTGCATCAACAACTAAAGACTTTAACCACATAAGCAGAGTTAGGATATATACAAAACAATTACAATTAAACAATCACATTCCAGAGATTTTATCCAACACTAAACTTAACAAAAAACAAATCCACCTTTTTAACACGTGGATAAATAGGTAATAGACGGGAATCTATACCACGTGATGTATAAAGTTAGAATACAATAGAAAATACAAGAGAAACTGTATTTTTTTCTCACTACACAACACCTCCCTCCAACGCTCCACCCCTCCAACGCTCCACCCCTCCGTCCCTCCACCCCATCACCCCTCCATCCCTCCACCCCCCCCCCCTCTACAGTTTCATTGTGTAGAGAGTTCGTGATGAAACTGTATCTCTGTGTGTGTACGTTATACCTACATGCTCTGAGATTGAAGTACAGTACTGTCCGTGGTTTGAAGGAATTACCAATGGACTTACACGTACCAATAGCTTCTTTAAATCATGATAGCAGATAAGATTAGTAATTTCTTGCAACAGTACAACAGGGAAATTATTTAATGTAATTTTCCTCAACACTTAAAGTATTTTAGATAAAGACCTATAATTCATCTATAAATCCTTCGTTAATTAAACTAATATAATCTTTTGTATATCAGTTGGAGGAAGCTGGCGGGAAAGAGAAGAGGCAGGACGGTGTGGTGCAAGGAGAGGAATGGGCAGTTGTACAAACCCTGCCTAGAGGTAAGGTTGTGGTAGTTGGAGACAGCCAGGTGAGGTTTGTAGATAGGACTTTTTGTGCAAGAGATAGGAAACGTAGGACTAGGGTGTGTTTTCCTGGGGCTGGGATAGGGCATGTAGCTGAGAGGATAGATAGGGTTTTGTCAGGGGAGGGTACCAATCCAGTAGTGTGTCTTAGTGTGGGAGGAAACGACATAGGTTAGGTTAGGAGTGAGGAACTTTTCAAGAGGTATAGGGAGGCGCTGGGGAAGATTCGAGATAGGGGAGGGATCCCGATAGTATGTGGTGTCTTGCCTGTAAGAGGGGTTGGTCGTGAATGGCCATTGATAGCTGGCAACGATTCTATGGCAACGTACTACCTGTTTATTAGACACGGGAGTTGTGCCAGACTTGTGGAAACAGGCAAATGTAGTACCCATATTGAAAAAGGGTGACAGAACATCAGCGCCAAATTACCGGCCGATCAGTTTGACGTCAGTAGTGGGGAAATTTCTTGAATCAATTATAACAGATAGCATCCGATCGCATTTAGAGAAAAGCAAATTAATCTACGACTCTCAACATGGGTTTACAAAGGGAAAATCTTGTCTAACAAATCTGCTAACGTTTTTTAGGAAAGTCTTCGAGGTAGTAGATAATGACGAAAATTACGATGTTATTTACTTAGACTTTAGCAAAGCATTTGACAGATTACCGCATCAGAGGCTTCTGAGAAAAGTTAAGGCTCATGGTATCGAGGGGAAAGTTTTAAATTGGATAAAATCATGGCTTACCGATAGAACGCAGAGGGTCAGCGTAGATGGTGTTAAATCTGAGTGGGGCTGTGCAACCAGTGGGGTTCCCCAGGGGTCAATACTAGGCCCACTCTTGTTCATAATCTACATAAACGATCTAGATACTGGGATCAGCAGTGACATAAGCAAGTTTGCGGATAACACCAAAATAGGGCGGTAGATTAATTCAGGGCAGGATGCAAATGCACTACAGGAGGATCTAATTAAGCTGCAGGGGTGGTCTGAAAAATGGCAAACGAAATTCAACACCAGCAAGTGCAGCGTACTTAATATTGGAAGAACAAATACTTATAATGTATACAGCCTTAACAACATCAACCTAGAGAAGTCGACTTATGAAAGAGACCTAGGGGTATTTGTAAGCCCGGACCTACGGCCTGGAAAACAGTGCGTTAATGTTCGAAATAAAGCAAACAGAGTATTGGGTTTTATATCTATAAGTGTAAGTAATAAGAGTGCAGAGGTCTTATTGCAACTATATCTTGCGCTAGTCAGGCGGCACCTCGATTATGCTGTTCAGTTCTGGTGCCCTTATTATAGAATGGATATCAGTTCACTGGAGTCGGTGCAGAGAAGAATGACGAAAATGATTCCGGGACTTAGAAACCTTCCATATAAGGATAGATTAAAGAAACTAAACTTGCATTCCCTAGAAAAACGAAAAGTGCGGGGAGATATGATAGAAGTATTTTAGTGGGTGAAAGGAATCAATAAAGGGGATATTGATAAAGTTCTTATAATATCCGAGCAGGATAGGACTCGGAGCAACGGATTTAAGTTGGATAAGTTTAGGTTTAGGAGGGAGATAGGAAGGAACTGGTTCACAAATAGGGGGGTGGACGAGTGGAACAAGCTTAGCAACTTTGTAGTAAGTGCGGGAACTCTGGAAAGTTTCAAAAGGAGGCTAGATAGATTCATGGATGATAGAGAGTGGTAGTAACTCTCGACAGGAGCTGCCATGCACAGGACAATCGGCCTATTGCAGACTCCTTATTTTATTATGTTCTTATATTTTAACTCACATTACAACTCACAACACAACATCATTACACTACTATAATTACAACTCACATTACACCTCACAGCACCTCATTATTAAACTAATTACAACTCACATCATAACACCTCGTCACCATTAAGTTCATTATCATAATTATATAAGCCGAAATGCAAAAAAGTAAAAATTATTGTAAATTATATTAAATTATTTATAAATTATTAGGAAACTTTATAAAATATTGGTATGTATGTATGTATGTATGTATGTATGTATATATGCCTACCTGTCTGTCTGTCTGTCTGTCTGTCTGCCTGTCTGCCTGTCTGTCTGTCTGTCTGTCTGTCTGTCTGTCTGTCTTTTTAGGATTTTTTGGGAAATTCACAAAAGACGTAATGAATCTTGTTTACAGTGAAATCTCGATATAACGGACTTTCATCTCTATATAGTTCGTTAGATGGAGGTTTAACATCTAATAGACCCTCGATATAACGGACTTTCATCTCTATATAGTTCGTTAGATGGAGGTTTAACATCTAATAGACCCTCGATATAACGGACTTTCATCTCTATATAGTTCGTTAGATGGAGGTTTAGCATCTCATAGACCCTCGATATATCGGACTTTCATCTCTATATAGTTCGTTAGATGGAGGTTTAACATCTAATAGACCCTCGATATAACGGACTTTCATCTCTATATAGTTCGTTAGATGGAGGTTTAACATCTAATAGACCCTCGATATAACGGACTTTCATCTCTATATAGTTCGTTAGATGGAGGTTTAACATCTAATAGACCCTCGATATAACGGACTTTCATCTCTATATAGTTCGTTAGATGGAGGTTTACTTTCTAATAGACCCTCGATATAACGGACTTTCATCTCTATATAGGTCGTTAGATGAAGGTTTTTACTGTACTCCTACGCATTAAACCAACCACCTCGAGTGTTATTTTCTTTCTCAATTACAAACTTATATTTTTTTACAAACTTTTAGAGAGAAAATCAATTAAAAAAGTTATATTTTCCTTTAGTAAAATTATAGTATTAATTTACCGTGTTTAAAATCCTATTCCTTTGATATTTTTATTACTACTGAAATTTCCATGTTTAATTCATATATAATTTGTGATTATGTAAGTTTATTGTATATTACTAATTATTATGATGTAAAATATAGGCCTATATGGTTTGGATACTTTTTTTTTCTATATTAACTATAAGGAGATGGGGGGGCTTACTATACTAACTTGTTCTTGTATAGTCTCGTTAACTGAATAAAAGGCTACGGGAACGGTGTGTGGTGAGGTGGCGATGCTAAAACACACACACACACACACACACACACACACACACACTAATACGCCCCTCTGCTACAGTACGCTACAGGACAAAGTGCATGACTCAGACAGTATCTCAAGGGAAGATTTAAATGAAGTGTTGTGCTACAGGAGGTTGACACACCACCTCCCTTACGACCCTTCAACACCTCCTCTCTCCCTCCCTCCCTCAGCCAACGTCTCCTGAATTGGCCCAACTGCGCTACTAACCACGGCAATAACGACCTAAACCCCCGGAGCGAGGAGGTGGGGGGAAAATAGCCCTTGTAAATGGAGAGATAGAGATGTTTATCACGTGTAATGGCGGCGTTGTTTACAGGATTTCAGCCAATCATTGCCCCGTTTACTGTCTCCGGAAGATTAGACGCAGGATATTCCAGAAGGCGTCTTGATTCTTATGAGGCGGTGATGCGTCTTTTACGGCTCTGTCACACGACAACAATACGGGAACGTTTTGATGAGTGAGCCGCCCGTGTTCGTTAGGTTGTGTTAGGTTAGGTTAGTTTAGAAAATATTGAGGACTTTCAGTATATGTGTTTTTGTATGTTAATAAGTCTCCGTGCTGAACAACACTGCAACGGAGTATACTAAGTTTCTTTACCTCACGTCAAAATCAATTTAGTAAAAAGATGGGAAATAAACAGGACATTGTAGAATAGAAAGATTAGGTGCTAACGTAAGAAAAAATCGTTTACCCTAAGGTGACACGACAGTAAAAGTTGTGCCTGAACACGACAAATAACGCGTCCAACACCTCACACTAGTCTCTGATTTTGTTACTAATGCGGAAAAAATGTTTGAAAATAATTTAGGGGACAGTGTTGGTGGTGGAGTGGTGAGTGGAGGAGAACGGCGGTAGGTGGAGGAGGATGGGATGTAGAAATGGTTGTGGTAGTGGAGGTGGTGGCCGTGATGACGGAAGATGGGGAGCTGTCACTCACCCACCTCCACCACCCCGTGGGCGCCACTGCCACAATAGTCCCTTGGCAGCGCTACTCCGCCCCCACTTACCCGCACGCCCACACTCGCCTATCTGATCACACGCCCACGACCTTATCAGATAATATGCCCATCAGTCGATTAGGTCAAGCGGAGTGTAACATGTTTATTATTGATTTCTCGAGGCGCTGCGGCCGACATCTTGGAGTGGATCTGTACCCCAAGGCAACGAGGTCAACCAGGGGAGGACCGTGACATCTGCCCGGCCTTGTGTGGTGCTGGGGTTATTATTATTATTATTATTATTATTATTATTATTATTATTATTATTATTATTATCATTATTATTATTATTATCATATATATATATATATATCATATACTATACGCATACAGTATTATTATATATATAATATATATATATATATATATATATATACAGTATATTACAAGTATAAGCTGTATATAGTACACGTTACTGGCTATAATTTCTAGTGTTCCTCGCAGGATTTATCTCTGCATAACATGAAAAATACAAGTTTTGTGTATAAATTACTTTTATGGTCTAGAGTTAAATACCTCGGTGTTGAAGAATGTGACGCGTCGTACCTACACTAATAAATAACGTGCTGCACAAACAATACTTATTTTCAGTGTTAATAACATTAAGTGGTGTAAAAAGTGACAGTGAGCGCTCTTAAAGACTGGTCACATGAAACAGCATCAAGCGTCACTACATCATTATTTCTAACACTAGTTTTTTTCTCGTACAGTAGAGAGGTTTACTCACACGGGAAATATTGCCACTAAAAACTGCAGACTTACTCGGGTTAATATGTGCATAGGTTGATAAGGTCTTGATGTGTCTACCTGACCATGAAGTGTAGTAGTGAAGTGTTATGGTGTAGTAGTGAAGTGTTGTGGTGCAGTAGTGAAGTGTTGTGGTGTAGTAGTGAAGTGTTGTGGTGTAGTAGTGAAGTGTTGTGGTGTAGTAGTGAAGTGTTGTGGTGTGGTAGTGAAGTGTTGTGGTGCAGTAGTGAAGTGTTGTGGTGTAGTAGTGAAGTGTTGTGGTGTAGTAGTGAAGTGTTGTGGTGTAGTGGTGAAGTGTTGTGGTACAGTAGTGAAGTGTTATGGTGTAGTAGTGAAGTGTTATGGTGCAGTAGTGAAGTGTTGTGGTGCAGTAGTGAAGTGTTGTGGTGCAGTAGTGAAGTGTTGTGGTGCAGTAGTGAAGTGTTATGGTGTAGTAGTGAAGTGTTATGGTGTAGTAGTGAAGTGTTGTGGTGTGGTAATGAAGTGATGCTTATGATGATGGCAGGATGTACTTAACACTGACAACACTGACTGCAGGACATACTCAACACTGACTGCAGGACACACTCAACACTGACTGCAGGACATACTCAACACTGACTGCAGGACATACTCAACACTGACTGCAGGACATACTCAACACTGACTGCAGGACATACTCAACACTGACAACACTGACTGCAGGACATACTCAACACTGACAACACTGACTGCAGGACATACTCAACACTGACTGCAGGACATACTCAACACTGACTGCAGGACATACTCAACACTGACTGCAGGACATACTCAACACTGACAACACTGACTGCAGGACATACTCAACACTGACTGCAGGACATACTCAACACTGACTGCAGGACATACTCAACACTGACAACACTGACTGCAGGACATACTCAACACTGACTGCAGGACATACTCAACACTGACTGCAGGACATACTCAACACTGACTGCAGGACATACTCAACACTGACAACACTGACTGCAGGACATACTCAACACTGACTGCAGGACATACTCAACACTGACAACACTCACTGCAGGACATACTCAACACTGACTGCAGGACATACTCAACACTGACTGCAGGACATACTCAACACTGACTGCAGGACATACTCAACACTGACTGCAGGACATACTCAACACTGACAACACTGACTGCAGGACATACTCAACACTGACAACACTGACTGCAGGACATACTCAACACTGACTGCAGGACATACTCAACACTGACTGCAGGACATACTCAACATTGACAACACTGACTGCAGGACATACTCAACACTGACTGCAGGACATACTCAACACTGACTGCAGGACATACTCAACATTGACAACACTGACTGCAGGACATACTCAACACTGACTGCAGGACATACTCAACACTGACTGCCCCCTCGTCCCCCTGCAGTATACTCCTCTCTACATATTTTATAAGAGTATCGGTAAGAAGATCTACAATGGTGGAGAGAGTAGCTTAGTGTAGACCATCTGGCGTATGAGAGGTGTTTTGTCTAACCTAACCTAATCTACAGCCAACCTAACCTAACCTACCACCACCACTACTAGCTTACCATCATCACCACTATCACTACTTTCACCATCACTACCACCATCATCGCCACTACCACTATCACTAACAACATCACCACCATCACTACTAGCACCACCAGCACCACCATCACCACCATCGCCTCGCCATCTGTCACAAAAGCCAATCTAAATCCATCAGAGGAGTTTTCCGAGTGAAGGCTTCATATTAGAGGGTCC
Organism: Homarus gammarus; assembly: GCA_958450375.1. Lineage (NCBI taxonomy): Eukaryota > Metazoa > Arthropoda > Malacostraca > Decapoda > Nephropidae > Homarus > Homarus gammarus. The sequence continues at coordinate 5,954,540 of CAUDMG010001147.1, forward strand.
CTCCTTCCTTCCCTCCTTCCCTCCTTCACCTCCCTCCCCTCCCTCCCTCCGTCCCTTCCTCCCTCCGTCACTCCCTCTCTGCTAAACCCGCATGCAAATGAGTGGACACATCACCACGCAATCTGTTCCCCGAAAGTACACACAACGCCCCCTATTCCCCTTCCCCTCTCCCTCAAATCAAGTTAAATTTGCCGAACTTATACTTCAATTCTCTCTGTGCCTCCTCCCTCCCTGCCTCTCTTCCCGCCCCGATGTGCACTTGTTCGGCGCTGAAGAGAGATTAGATCGCATTATCGAGGGTTCCCTGATCCCCCTCTATAACGCGCCTGCTCCCGATCCTCCTTTGTTATGTATTTACTTTCATATCGTCTATTGTATTGTCTCTTGTTTATTTACTTACGTATTATCTATTGTATTATCGGTTGTTTATTTACGTTAATGCCGTATTTTCACTTTTTGTTTACCTCCGCGTCGTTTGTTCGATAGTCTTTTTGTTTTTTTCCTCGTGTTTATGTCTTTTCTGTCATCTATAGTTTATTTCTTAACATAGATAGCTTTTTTTGTTTACATAATACAGTATAAGTATATGATACGCTTTCAGGTTAACAATATAAGAGGCAAAGAAATTCAAGCTTCACAGTACACACACACACACACACTCTCTCTCTCTCTCTTGATTAACACCTCAATCCACACTTAGTCCAGACCGCACGTGCCCCTCCCCTCACCTCCCCACCTCGCCCCTCCCCCACCTCTCCCCACCTCTCCCCTCTCCCCTAGTTCTAACAGCCTATAAACTAGTACCGTCGCTGAGTAAATACGACCCCCAGACGAATGCAATAACTTAATCACCCCCTTCCTCTAGTTTGTTTTACCCCTCGTGCTCATGAATACAGAGGCAAGATTTGAGCCAACTTATCCCTTACCCCTACCCTATCCTACCCTACCCCGTCCCCTCCCCGTCCCCGCCCCGTCCCCGCCCCGTCCCCAATCCCCTACCCCTCCACCAAAAGTACCGACTCAAATCACTCCTCTCGTTTATACCGCCGACTCTGTGATTTTTATAAGAACAACCTCCTCTTCAATAACCTTTTGATCTGTTATTGAGGGATTGTGAATAAAAAAAAGTGTGATTTACAGGATTATGGTGTTATTTAGTGTTTTGTTTTAATATAGTGATTTCTGGGTTTAGGTAATTTAGTGGACGGTGATGGTAGATAGAGTTAAATTATAAGATACGCGAAACATTATGGGAAAATTCTTAAATACACTCAATGGTTTATTTTCACAAGTAGCGAAAAGGGAAGGAAGGGTAGGGAGGGGAGAGGGAGGTGAGAGGGAGGTGAGAGGGAGAGGAGAGAGTGTACTGTCCCCCTCTTCCTCCTCTTCCTCTTCCTCCTCTTCCTCCTCCCCTTTAATCTGCTACCAATATGGTCTGGATTTTCGCCAATAAAGACCATCGATGAATTTAAATGAGTTAGGACTTTGGAGCGTACGGTCGAGCTGAGTAGAAATGTGATTGAATTATCTTGTCTCCCTCAACACCTCCCCCCCCCCCTCACCCCCTCCTCTGGTTGACTTAGGGCTTATTAAGGCTAAAGGTATCCATTGTATTGTTGTGTTGTGTAGTGTTATTGTGTTGCGGTGTCGTGTTGTGGTATGGTAATGTGGTGGTGTTGCGGTGGTGTTGTGGTATGGTAATGTGGTGGTGTTGCGGTGGTGTTGTATAGGGGTGTTCGAGTGAGTAACCGTCCTAAGCTTACCTGGAGGGGTTAGGTTAGGTTAGGTTGGGTTAGGTAAGGTTAGGTAAGGTTAGGTTGGGTTAGGTTAGGTTAGGTAAGCCCCAAGTAAGGGTTATTATATTCCAGTAACACAACGTTAAATAATAATATACTGTCATTAATGTTAAAATATAAAGACGTAACTAACCTAATTCTAACACTAAACCAACCTTACCTTGAAGACTTTTAACAACTAACCATCAATTAACAAATAAATTAATAAAATAGAACTCATATTGTTATAATATATCACTGCGCTTAAAAAAACAACTAAGGTCTTCTAAACGCATATTGTAACTTCATAAATAAAAGAGTTACCAATCACTAAACCAAATATGAAAAAAATTATACATTTTTTTTAAGTAAATATTATCAGGAATGTTGTGTAATACGGACCTAATTAACATAAAGTACTACACAAAACAAAAAAAAACATCAAACAATGCCAATGGTCGTAAAACACACACACACACACACACAAACAAACACAAACATACGGACCCAAACCTAACCAAATCAACAAACTGGCATTGCGTATATGACACTCTCACTTCAGCCGTAAAATCATAACAGTAGCGAGACTTATAAATACGATCTTTTAACATGACACACACACATACGCATAAAAGGGTTGCGTATACGAGTTAGTGTTGCGTCAAAATTGAGACATAAAGCGAGAGATAGAGAGAGAGGTGGGCATATCTCTCTCTCTCTCTCTCTCTCTGGTCCCCTAACATCGTGCCATCTGTGCGTAGCCATTGTTGTTGTATGAGGGAGGGAGAGAGAGAGAGGCTGTTTAGTCGGGGCTGGGCTGGTCGACGCGATGCACACCCTCCCCTCATCTCTCCTCCCTTTGCCTATCTGTCTCTTTATCAATTTTTTTTTCTTCGTCTCTGCTTTGTCTTTATTATCGGTATTATTTTTTTTTTTATACTTCCTTATTTCGCATTTCTTTGTTTTTATTACTGTTATTTGGGTTATTTTATTTTTATTTTGTTTTCATAGTTCAGGAATAGTTATTTTTATTATTATTATTAGTAGTAGTAGTAGTAGTAATAGTAGTAGTAGTATAAGGCTCAGGTGACTATAAGGCTCACATGACCTATGACCTCTGATAGTTCACACGCCCTCAGGTATACCAATAATGCTCAGTATTTTAATGACATTTTAATTACAGAACATATTTATCGGTGATCATAATAATTAGTGTTAGCATCGCCTTAGGTCATCAGTTATTAATAGTCTACTGAAGGCAATGAGTGTGGGTGGGTGACGGCAGGTGTTAAGCTATTCACTTAGAGGTATACCTGAATATATATAGATGGAGAGGTAGATGCTGGTATATATAGCCAATTTAATCAAGAATTATACTAGCATAATCCATCGAATATTTATGTACATTAACGCCACTACACACACACACACACACACACACACACACACACACACACACACATAAGCGTCGTATCACACCCCTCCCTCTATAGACGCACACATGTACACCAATCACCCAACACTATACATATCAGCACATGTGCACCAGAGAGGGTGAGCCATAATTGAGATATATTATTCAGTGAGCCATCAAGAGAGCCACAAAATATGCATAAATACTGGTGCTTGTTTGCTCAGTGCCTCAACTCGCCCACAGCATCCATATGGCATCCCACATACACTCTCTCTCTCTCTCTCTCTCTCTCTCTCTCTCTCTCTCTCTCTCTCTCTCTCTCTCTCTCTCTCTCAAAACACACACACACACCCTTCTGTGTGTGTGTGTGTGTTTGATTAATTGTTATTTGTTTTATCATTGTGTGGGTTTCATTATTATTTTTTTATTTGTATTATTTTATCCAGTCGTTCTGTTATTATTGAGTCTTAGGTGATGGGGGAAGAAGAGATGTGATGGGGAGTCTTAGGTGATGGGGAGGAAGAGGTGTAGGGGAGCCTCAGATAATGGGGAGGATATATGGGTGTTAAGGAACCTACACTTAAAATTCTTCACAACATATATAATAATTACGATACCACGAGTTAAATACCATTAATTACAGTACCTGGATTTACCTGAGAGTCGAATTATTTATTTTACATAAGTATCAAGATTTTACGTTTGGTATCACTATTGGCACTCATTGCTAACAAATGATAGCATATACTGTAGTCATTAAGTAACATAATTATTATTTTTACTGCTACACAAACAACAATTTCTATTTGTGAAGTTCAGTTATATTAATTATTTTTTTATGTTAAGTTAATCCTGTTTTTATGTTGTTGCTTTTTTTTTTCTTCAAATTATGACGATCAATTTCGAAATCAGATTATGACAGATCGGGGATACAGTAATCAGGAAGGATGTTATAATCAGGGGCACCAGATTACCACATACATGAAGAGAGTAATTAGTAAAATGTCATACAATCACAATGCTAAGTCACTGACAGGGTCGTCATAGTTAACAGAATGTGACACTCAGAAGCACCATATTAACCACGGGCTAAAACAGAGAAATCAGAAAAGACATCATAATCAGAGGCACCAGATTAACACTTGTCTACGTCAGAATTAATCCTCAACAGCACCAGATTGACCACAGACTGGGGCCAGGGTAATCAGAAAGGACATCACAATCAGAGGCACCCGATTACTATATACCACAGGCTGGGCCAGAAGGTCGACGTGGGGTAAAAAGGACATAAATTCATATCGATGTCGCTAGGCTGTGATTAGCGGGCCATTGTGTGTTCTGGAAATTGTTTTGTGGGGCACTTCACGGTTCTCCCGCCGCCCAGGGGACCAAGGGGTGGCGTTGGGCGGCAGGGGAGGAGAGGAGGGGGGGGGCGGCGGTGGGGAGGAGGTTGTGGGGCACTTCACGGTCCTCGAGCCGCCCAAGGGACCAGGAGCAGCGGCGTTTGGCGAGGCAAGAGGGATTGGGGAGTGAAGAATGGGGGAGGTGTGGGGAAGGTACTTCACGGTCTGCCCTGGGGGAGGTATGGGGCGGTGGGGTGCCGTAAGTGATGGGGAAAAGGTGTGATGGGGAAGAGGTGTGGGGGAGACTAATTTGATGGGGAAAAGGATTAAGGAAGATACAGATAATGGGGAGGCTATATGGGTGATGAGAAACATGTACACTCCAACTCACCCCATCAAGATACTGTTGGGTGGTCGCCAGAGAGCTGTGAGACCAACACTTAAAACTGAAAACCATTTAAGTAAACCTGTGTCACTTCCTCTAACACAACCATAAAATAAGTAAAGAAAAATAAGAGAGAAACATTACTAATTTTTCTGTGGTGTGAGATGTATGAGACACCCTGTACATCTTTGTGGTTCCTCCTACAGTAAATTAAGCTCTTCTTCGTAATTCTTTTCCTAGAGGTCGCTTAGTTCTCTGTGACTTACTTTCTGACGATCAAAAAGACGGATTATATACACACATGCAACTCCTCCTCCTCCTCCTCCTCCTGCACTGTTGGGGACCTTTCATTTTATAGTCACAGTTTAGAAGACCTTATACTCCACAACTGCCCCAGAGGAGGAACGTCTGTGTGGTCACCTCCAGGATAGAGTAAAGGACTGGAATAAAGGAATAAAGACCTGAATGATTCCCTTATCTGGAGAGTTCAGGATATACAGACAATTTCCTCCCTTGACCCTAAATTGAAGACCTCAATTTTCCTCCCCAAGAAAACGATGACTGATTCCTGGTGTTCTGTCAACCATACCTTTGTTATCAAGACAAATACTGGAGTAAGAAGAGACTTGCCCCTGTCTCTGAACCTTTTACTTCTAGCTAGCCAACCCTTCCCATAACCCCACAAGACGGATAGATGGTCGCCTGTAAAAAAAAAAAAAAAAAAAAAAAAAAAAACAACAACAACAACAACACCGGAACCGCCTTCCTCTTCGGGCTACTTACAGCTCTACGCCTTAATCAAAAGACGACCAACACAAAGGTCCTGCTTAGCAAACACGCAACACACGCAACACAGCCACTCGTACATTACTGACTCAAACCACAGGCTACATGAAGACGACCCCTCCTCCAACCCCAAGTCGGTCCACAATACCACGAGTTAAGAGAATAAAACACAGGCACTAAGGCTGAAACATCTTGGTATACCTTCACAATGTTAGGAATTATTCAACTACACTTTTTGCCATGTTAAAAAATTGGATTCCCACCTCTTCTTTTTTGGGGGGGAATCTTAGCCAATGATAATCACCGGTTTATTCGTGTGTGATCTGCTATAAGTGGTGTGATTGGCTGCTGCGTGCTGGTGAGAGTCCCTTAAGTTCAAGAGGTGTGTGTTGTTAAGAGTCCTCAGGGATAATCCTTAAGTCGAGGACGAGAGAATTTGCGTTCATTTAAGAGAAGGAAGACTGATATTAACTTGATGTTTTATTCTTTCTTTCTTATTCTTCTTCTGTTAATTCTCCTCCTCCTCCTCCTCCTCCTCCTCCTCTTCTTCTTCTTCCTCTCATCCAGATCCTCTTCCCTATGTGAATTACTCGCGTGTTTCCGGTAACCACATGAATATAACCTGTATATAGAATGTAAATAACAGCAATATTATATAACATTATAGTAGGATTATCATTGAGCATATATGAACTATTGTTATTGTTATTATTATTATTATTATTATTATTATTATTATTATTATTATTATTATTATTATTATTATTATTATTATTATTATTATTATTATTATTATTATTATTACTATAATTATTATAGTTGTTTTTGTTCATGTTATTGTTGTTATTATTGTTGTTGTTGTTGTTGCTGTTATTATTGATATTATTATTATTATCATTATTGTCATTATTATTATTATTATTATTATCATCACCATCATCATCATCACCATCATCACTGTTATTATTACTACAACAACAGCAACAACAGCACAGGTAGACCACAATCATGTCATAACACCATCACCTGACATCACTCATAAAGGTAATTCAAAAGGTATATTATAAATCTGGATCACATACGATTAATTAACAGGTGATAGAGACTCAGGTGAAGATTAGAAAGTAGAGAGAAAGTTGAGAGTTAATCTGATGTGGTGTTTAATAACTTGGTATTTATGGGGTAGAGTTAAAGGTTTTGTTAACATATTCTAGTGATGTTATTTATGGTGGTTTAAATGGTATACCTTTACCTGTACAATAATGATGATGATGATAATAATAATAATAATAATAATAATAATTAGAAGAAAAAAATCTCTTCAGGGATTATATAAAGATCTCTCTCTCTCTCTCTCCTCCCTAAGGATGAGCCAAAATAACAAGTGTACTCAGTAGTGGCAGATGAACCCCTCCCCCTCCCTCCCCCTTCCCCCCTCCCGTGACCAGCGACCGTAGCGGGTGCCTGCTGCTGTGTTGGGGGGGGGGGGGGGGGGAGGGGGGAGGCGTGGGGTAAAGGACTGGAGGGAAGTGGAGTGGAGTTGGATGGAAGGGTAGTGGTGGAGGGAGGGATGGAGAAGATGGAAGAGAAGGGAAGGGAAGGGACAAACAAGTAAACAATGATGGGGTAAGAAATGGAAGAGGGAATAAGGAAGAGAAGGAAAGGGGAAAGGGTGGGTATGGAGAGGAGGAATAAAGGGGGTGGTGATGGGGAAGGGGGCAGTAAACAGGGGGTAAGGGAAGGAGAGGAGAAGGGAAAGAGGATTAAATAGAATTAAAGGTGAAGTGAGAAGAAAAGGGATCGTAAAATGGAAGGGGAAGGGAAAAGGGGGAAAGGAGAAGTAATGGCAAAAAGGGGAGGGAAGTTTAAAGGTAAGGGAGGAGAAGGGTTAAGGGAAAGGGAAGGAGGGTTAAATGAAGAGGGAAAGGAAGAAAGGGGTAAAGAGCGAGAAAAGGGGAGGTGGAAAGAGAGAATAAAGGCAAGGGGGGGGGGAAAGGGGTATTTGGAAGGGAAGGAAAGAGGGGTAAAGGGAAGGGATGGAGGAAGGGGGTGGAGGGAGAGAGGGAGGAAGGAAGAGAGAGGGAGAGGGGGGAGGGAGAGAGGGAACACATTAGGTAGTCAGCGTCGTGGCTGAGTGAACACATTACTGACACATTGTGGGAGACCAGCGCCCAGATGGCTCTATCAGTTCACCCTCGTCACGCCCACGCCCATGCCACCACCCATGCCCTCACACGATCTATGCCTATGACCCACGCCTGCACCATCCACTATCATCACCACTACCCATACTCTAAAGCGAACTATCACCCATGACCCTAATGCAAGCCATGCCCATGATCTCAACCCACACCACCATCCATGCCCTCTCACGAACCATAACCCATAAACCACACCACTACTAACCACCACTAACCACAATCCATATCCATAATCCACTCCCACACTACCACCCACTACCCATACCCCCTGCACTTAAAACACACACCATAACCCACACCCCTACTACAACCACCCACCACCCATGGCCCACACCTACCCTACACCACTTCCAATTCTATAATGAACTTGAAAGAAGATGAAAAAAAAAATCAAAATACATATGATCGAAATGTTCTTAACCTCCGCCAAAACACACAAACACACAAACACCGCCCTTAAGATAGCGAGTTATAGAAAACGGATAATTACACAACTAAACAAACAAAAAACGAGATCCGGCCACAACCCAATCAAGTCCCGGATTCGTTATGGTTCATTCGTTAACATTCCATCCCCTTCTATTAGCTGGTCTACGAGGACAAGAGGACGCATCTCGTTAAAGGGAGGACAATCTCGGTGTGGTATTAACGACCTAAAGGCAATCTTGTTGTTGTAACTTTTGAGTGAGTGAGTGAGTGAGTGAGTGAGTTATTTAGGGGTTTTTTAATATCTCTAGATAGGAGGAAAATTTAATGTAGGAATCTTTGGAGGGAAATCTATCTACCTATTGCAATTTTTAGAGAGCGAGGGGGGGAGGGGAGAGAGAGAGAGAGAGAGAGAGAGAGAGAGAGAGAGAGAGAGAGACACGGATGGGGGGAAGAATTGCACCTACGAACCATTTTAGAAGGAGATGGAAGGAAGTAATTCCTGAACCTTTATCACCACTACTATCACCACCACCACCACTACTATCACCACCATCACCACCACTATCACCACCACCACCACTATCACCACCACTACCACCTGCACCAATTCTCCTCCGCCGTGACAGCACCCTGAGGAACATTTGCTAGACCCCCATCACGTTCCACTACACTTACCTAATACCCTCCCCACCTACCCGCCTCCCCACCTACCCACCTATCCGCTTCCCTTCCTACCTATTTCCTCACCTACCTCCTTACCTCACCAACTCCCCACCTCCCCATCCCCCCAACCTCCCCACCTCCCCATCCCCCCAACCTCCCCACTTCCCCACCTCCCCATCTCCCCAACCTCCCTCAACATAACGAGAATGAGAAACAAAATCGAAACCCCAATGAATATAAAGTAAAACTAACAAGAAAATGATGACTTCTGGAAAGTAAATCTAGACGAATTTTTTGAAATAGTGAAAATTGCAACAGACAGTATCAGGCTAGAGAAAGTACCCCCTACCCCTTCCCCTTCCTCCTCCCCCCCTCTCCTCCCCCTCATCGCGTCCTCCTCTTCCTCCCCTCCCCCCCCCTCTTCCCCCTCCTCCTCCCCACCCCAGGTCCTCCGTCGTCGCCGCTCGCTACATTACCGTCCGTACACTTGACTGGACCCAATCTGGTCTGGAATCAATTTCATCACGGGTTTGCATCGTCAGGAATTAGTTTCGCTTTAAGCCTTGTCATTTTTATATCTGGTGATAGAGGTTGAAGCACAGAAGTGACTTGTGTGTTGGGAGTGAGTTTAGAGGGTGTTCGTAAGTCAGGTACGACCTCAGTGAATGTTCATAAGTCAGGGACACTAATATCCAAGAAGTTAAAAATACAAACTAACATAATAGTAATAATATTAACATAACTTCACCTTTTGTAAATTAAGACTCACCTCCCTGTTCTTCTTCTCATCTCTCTTATGTCGTTATCCACTATTACCTTCCACCATTCCTTCCCTCTTCTTTAATGTTTCTCTGTCTTCTTTATTCGCCCCAGCCAGAAGTTAGAAGAGGAGATAAAGGAACATAAGCGATAACATATGAGAAAGGAAAGAATTTGTTGGACTGTCTTCATGTAATGTATTAGTTGGGTGGCCAGCCTTCACTCATTGGAATTTTGATCACCCGAGTATAATGTGGACCTCTTAAGAGTACAATTTCAACCTCTTGAGTACGATGCCAACCTGCTGAGTATAATTGTTATTCTCTTGAGTATATGATTCCAATGCCTGAGTACGATGTCAACCCCCTTGAGTATAATGCCAACCCCTGAGTACGATTCTGACCCTTGAGTACGATTTTTAACCTCTTGAGTACACTGAAGTAACCCATTAACTAAGATATTTCAACCTGAACACTTTAAGTAATATGATTTAACCCTGAGTTCAATGTCATATTTCATTGAGTATGACGATAATGTACTCAAAGGGGTTGTTAAATCATCGTACTCTAATGATTGATTACAAAATATCATTACCATGTATTTTGAAATTTAAGGAAGTGAATAATGACAATAATTTATACAATGAAGAATGAGAGATAAGAGAGGAAGAGAAGAAGAAGACATTTGCATATTTATTAGACAGACA
>CAUDMG010001147.1:5972500-6012500 GCA_958450375.1 Homarus gammarus
TAGTAGTAGTAGTAGTAGTAGTAGTTGTAGAATAGTAGTAGTATTATACACCCCACGTACAGGTAACTGGTACAGGTGTAGACATCGTAGGTGTAAGTATATGAAATAGGTGTAGGTCCAGGTGTAGTTACAGGTACAGGTGCAGGTTCAGGTACAGATCCAGGTACAGGTTACAGGTGCAGGTCCAGATGCATGTTACAGGTACAGGTAGGGATGCAGGTATAAGGTGGCTCAGCTGGTACATAACTCAGGAGGTCACGTGACCGTTCAGTTATATAATAATGAAAGACCCACTCACCGCGCCTCCCCTCCCCCCGCGCCTCCCCCCCCCCCCCACGCCTCCCCCCGCCACGCCTGCTTAATTATGAAGGCGCATCCCACGCCCGGTACAGAGGACCATCCGTTACACAGGACCACTACTGTATTATTGATGAAATTATATTACAGTATCGGGGGGTTTGGATTAATTAGCATATTCTCTCTCTCTCTCTCTCTCTCTCTCTCTCTCTCTCTCTCTCTCTCTCTCTCTCTCTCTCTCTCTCTCTCTCTCAGTTAAACTTTTACAGTATCTACCTTTCCTTTATGTATGTACAGTATGTATGTATGTGCGTAATCACTACATACATACATACATACATACATACATACATACATACATCGACATACGCTTATATTTATAGACAGACAGACAGACAGACAGAACTAGGATTAAACTATTTATATCACAGTCTTACCCTCGAAATATATCTTATATAATATAGCCCTTCACATCAGCTGTTTAATCATAACAATAATATCCACCAATCAGGAGCGAGGAGGAAGTCGATACTCACACATAATTGACCAATGGTAGAGCAGCGCTATTGGTCCCTCGCTCCTGCAGTGTGTGTGTGTGTTGAGAGTATACAGGTGTTTGTGCGATCAGCTGTTGGTGAAGTCAGTCAGCTGTTGGTGAAGTCAGTCATCGGTTGGTGAAGTCAGACATCGGTTGGTGAAGTCAGTCATTGGTTGGTATAGTCAATCAGCTGTTGGTGAAGTCAGTCATCGGTTGGTGAAGTCAGTCATCGGTTGGTATAGTCAATCAGCTGTTGGTGAAGTCAGTCATCGGCTGGTGAAGTGAATCAGCAGTTGGTCTCCTCACAGGTGTTAATGACTGGTGTTTCTAAATAGGAAATAGCTTTTAGAATTATCTCTCTCTCTCTCTCTCTCTCTCTCTCTCTCTCTCTCTCTCTCTCTCTCTCTCTCTCTCTCTCTCTTTCTCTCTCTCAACAGACTCTTTCTCAGATCAAAACACCTTCGAAAATTCTTACATTTCTTTAGGTGACAAATATCTCAATAAATCCTAAAAATCCCCTTAGTTGGGAAAATATTCAATAAATCCCCCTTCTCATTTCTTTAAAATCCTGAAATCCCCTTAAGTTGATAAATTACACCGTAAATCCCTACTTTAAATTACTATAGCTTCCTGAAATCCCCTTAAGTTGATAAATTATACCGTAAATCCCTACTTTAAATTACTATAGCTTCCTGAAATCCCCTTAAGTTGATAAATTATACCGTAAATCCCTACTTTAGATTACTATAGCTTCCTGAAATCCCCTTAAGTTGATAAATTATACCGTAAATCCTTCCTCCCTTTACTCTTAGTGCCACATACCACTCAATAAATTCGTATTGAAGGAGTCACTTGAGATTACTGTGTGTGTGTGTGTGTGTGTGTGTGTGTGTGTGTGTGTGTGTGTGTGTGTGTGTATGTGTGTGTGTGTGTGTGTGTTTACAATGGCGGTACAAGTAGTTACCACCAACTACAAGCTTAATGAAATGTTAGAAGGACATAAGAAAACAAACCAGTGCCGTCCCCCCTTCCCATCTCCCCCCTTCCCATCTCCCCCCTCCCCTCCCCCCAACCTCCCCCCTACCCTCTTCCACCCCCCTCCCACCTCCCCTTCCTTTCTCTCCCACCATCCCCCGAGGCGGCTGTTACCTCCTCTGATGAATGGCCGCCTGTAGTGGAAGGTGATGGTTTGAGTCCCTGGGTGGGTGTGGGTGTGGGTGGGTGGGTGAAGAGGGATGGTAGTGGGTGGTATGGGTGGGTAGATGGATGAGGATGTGGATGAGGATAATGGAGTAAGAGGGTGTGCAGCGAGGTATGGTGTGGTGTGGTGTGGGTGGATGGTGTGGTGTGGTGTGGGTCAGATGAGGGGTGAAGGAGGGGGTGTTGAATAAGGGGCGGAGGTGGAATGGAGTAGATAGGGAAGGAGGGAAGGAAAGAAGGAAGGATAGAGGGAGTGAATGGAGGAGAGGAGGGGGTACAGAGGGGGGGGGGTTAGTGGATGGGGGATAGGAAGAAATGGAGAGAGAGAGAGAGAGAGAGAGAGAGAGAGAGAGAGAGAGAGAGAGAGAGAGAGAGAGTTACCCCCTCAATGAAAGACTTGGGGGATAAGGGAGAGAGAGAGAGGTAAGTGAGAAGGGGAGGGGGGGAGGAGGGGGAGAGGGAGGGAGGGAGGGGGAGGTACTGCTGTGATTTGTAATATAAATTTCAAAGTGGTAATGGTGGTGGTGATGGTAGTGATAGTGATGATGATGATGATGATGATAATAGTTATCACCATCAAGGTTATAGTGATGGTGGTGATAGTGATGGTGATAGTGATGGTGGTGATAGTGATGGTGAAGAAGTTTCAATGTTGATCAATGACGTTATACCCTTGAGATGACATAGGATGACGTCACAGTTATGTCTACCGGGGGAAGGAGGGGGAGGGGAGGAGGAGGGGGAGAGGAGGGGAGGGGGAGAGGAGGGGAGGGAGGGAGGGAGGGAGAGGGAGGGGGAGGGGGAATGAGTCACCCCCTGGTGAAGTTATCTGGGGGGTTGTCTCAGTAGTGGTGTAATGTTTCCTCAACCAGCCCCTCACTCTTCTCTCACCCCTTCACTCTTCTCTCACCCCTTCACTCCTCTCTCACCCCCTCACTCCTCTCTCTCACCCCCTCACTCCTCTCTCTCACCCCCTCACTCCTCTCTCACCCCTTCACTCCTCTCTCACCCCCTCACTCCTCTCTCTCACCCCCTCACTCCTCTCTCTCACCCCCTCACTCCTCTCTCACCCCTTCACTCCTCTCTCACCCCCTCACTCCTCTCTCACTCCCTCACTCCTCTCTCACCCCCTCACTCTTCTCTCACCCCCTTCACTCCTCTCTCTCACCCCTTCACTCCTCTCTCACCCCCTCACTCTTCTCTCACCCCCTCACTCTTCTCTCACCCCCTCACTCCTCTCTCACTCCCTCACTCCTCTCTCACCCCCTCACTCTTCTCTCACCCCTTCACTCCTCTCTCACCCCCTCACTCCTCTCTCTCACCCCCTCACTCCTCTCTCTCACCCCCTCACTCCTCTCTCACCCCCTCACTCCTCTCTCACCCAACTCACTCCTCTCTCACCCCCTCACTCCTCTCTCACCCCCTCACTCCTCTCTCACCCCCTCACTCCTCTCTCTCACCCCCTCACTCCTCTCTCTCACCCCCTCACTCCTCTCTCTCACCCCCTCACTCCTCTCTCACCCCCTCACTCCTCTCTCACCCCCTCACTCCTCTCTCACTCCCTCACTCCTCTTCCATCCCTCACCCAACTGAGACCTGTAGACCTGGGACCTGGAGAGACCTGGGACCTGTAGACCTGAAATAAGGACATTAATATCAGGATGACGTAGGATGTTACATAGGGATGGATCTTGTGACTCGAAGGATATTTATAGGATCCTAAACTTGGGTGTTTATGTAATCAAAGGACTCGTAAGATCAGATTCCTGTAGAAATCTTTTGAACTTGAAATGCATAGGATTTTTCCCATAAGGATCTATCGTTCAGAGGATATCGGAAGGAGTTTTAAATTTACGCATGTCAAGGATTAAAGGATTTTTATTTATTTTTTTTTGAGGGGGAGCGAGGGAATGAGAATCGTAGGATCTGGATGATTTTGATGTTAAGGATTTTTTTTGTAAAGCCTGTAGACGTAGTGGAGTTCCTTGAGGATTTGAAGGATCGATTCTGTCACCATCTACGGCATTTAAGGGAGGATGGGGATGGGTAGGGATGGGCGAGGGCGCGGACAAACTCCCCATTTACGCAGGATGTGGCTGGGGAGGAAGAATAGGGCCACGGAATGCCTCCTCATCTTCCAAGAAAGGAATTGGGGAGGAAAGGATTAGGACAGAGAGGAGGGGGGAAGGGAGGGGAGGAGTGGGGGGGTGAAGTCACGGATGGCCACCCCATCTTCGGAGAATGGGAGTTGGGGGGATGGATGGGGTCACGGATGGCCAGGCTGTCTGTGTTGTGGCCCCCGCTTGTGTGGCCCAGCACGCGCCCGACACGTGTCAGAGGCGTATCGCTGGCGGGGGAGGACTCTGCCACGTGTACCGCCTCCGCTACGCTGATGGGAACCTGCCCTGAGGGACCTTCTGTACGGTGCTGGGATGGTACACTGACAACAGGTATACTGAGGGTGACGGTACACTGACAACAGGTATACTCAGGGTGACGATACACTGACACCCAAGTATACTGTTACGGGCTGATGGTGTGTGTGTGTGTGTGTGTGTGTGTGTGTGTGTGTGTTATTACAAGTCATTTAATATACATATACAGTATTCCTTCTATGACGATTCTTAGGTCTATCTTCATTATTATTATTATTATTATTATTATTATTTTTATTACGTACCATAAATGTAAAAGTTTTGGTCATAAATGTAGTGTTATATAATTATAATCAAGGTATTTCAACACCTGGGAAATTCTGGTTATATATGTTAATGTTATGCCACGCACCACTACTGCTTTCACTTTAAAAATTCACCACGTTAGTCTGTCATTTTAACGTTCAGGAAATATAACTCGCATGTAACAGCGCTCTATGTTTTGTTCTGGGTCACACACGCACCTGGCTGTCGTCAGAGTTTTACAGGTGTGTGCAGGTGTGTTTTGACTTAATGTCGGCGGTCAGTTTATACATTATACACGACAATGTACTGTATATATATACTCGCAGGTGTATTACTGCTCAACAAAATATAGGAGTTATGTTTATATGAGTATTATAACACACACACACACACACACACACACACACACACACACGATATGTACGTTATTTGTGTCTCTAGCCTTACCACTACGACCAAAACGACAGAAATATAATATACATAACATATATATAAAGTGTAAAATAATAAAAGTTGGGCGATATGTAATCCAAAGGTCGAAGAGGGTGGTATTGTAATCGTGTTGTCAGTGTCTGTCATTGGTGGATTCCGATGAAACTTCTGTACGTGGATTGGTTGTACAGACGAGGCCAGTCAGTAGGTAATCTGTATGTTTACCTTTCCCCGGGACCCAAGTGACTAAAGGAAGCAACATTTAGTCCAGGTTTTGAGTCTTTCATAAATAGAATAAACATATTTACTTACTTGAATTATTAAGTTTTATCTTACTTTATATGCTGTACTAAAACACTTATATAGTCTAGAGTACTTATATTTTTTTTTTATACAGGAGTTATGTATCGTAATAACACCTTTGGGAAACTATTTATGCATCGCGTGTATAGTTAGTCATTTGGATTGACTTTCGCTCCAATAAGCTGTTTATATAACCCCTAAATATATCATGACGTTACTTGAGCCGTATGTTCTTATTTTCGGTAGGGAAGTATTATCTCTTTGGTGTTAACAGGATCAAGGAGTGACGCATTATGAAGGCCGGACACCGTGAAATAGTGTGTGGTGGTCTGAGAGTTGGATCAGGAGCGTCATATCTAGGCACTTGTCAGTCTTAATCGTTTTCACTGTCTACACACACACATATCAAGGGACTCTATAAACATCAAGGTATTTTATGAACGAAAACGTAAAGAGATTCTGTAAGTAAAAACATCAAGCGATTCTATAAACACAAACATCAAGGGACTTTATAAACAACTGTCCACATATACATAACAGGAACACCACGAACAGTAAGACAAAGCCCCAGGTCCTCACACTGACACAGGCTCGGCTTACCTTCCACCTAAACACGGAATTATCATTAAGGTCAATTATCTCGGGGCGCCTTAGTCAGGGCGCCTTATAACCACGGATTCTTCAAAAGCTTCGTATGACATATTTTGGGAGTATTTTTTCTCCTTCCTGTAACTAAGAAAATGCATCGAATTACAACCAAGTTACAGAATAATATCGAAGCCATAATTGATGTTGTAGTTTAAAATGAAACCCAGTAGAGGGGGAGAGAGGGAGAGGTGGGTCAGGAGTCTTACAAGATTCACCACAACGACACGTGTACGGTGGCGGGGGATCAGCTGATGCCTCCTCCCGCCTGCCTCCCGTCGCCTAGCAACCAGATATAAGAACACAACAACATCCTCGGTGTGTGTGTGTGTGTAATAATAATAATAATAATAATAATTAACGGTTTATTGAAAGAGCTTGGCAGCCAGAAGGCTGAAAATATACAGTTACATATTTGGGGAATGGGTTACGAATTACAAATAATATACAAGTAACATAAGTGACACAAATAAGACATATAATAACTTAGATGGGGAAAAGCTCAAACTACAGTTCATTTCAACATAGTGACAGTGTTACAGTATTACAAGTTGTTGATAATTTTTACAATGGTTGGGACTGGGCTGTTCTTATAGCGATCAGTTCGTGCACGTATGGGCTGGATGCGGTTGTGGTGTCGAACAGCAATTCTCGGACAAGGGATCTCAGGTGGTAGTAGGAGCCGGTGTCGGGGATGGTGTAGAAGCTTCTTACCAAATTTGCAGATGAGGTCGTGGTGATGGTCAGTGAGAGTCGAAAGGGTCAGTGTGTTGAGCGCTTCTTGATATGTGGAGTAGGAGGAGGAGAGAATAATCTTGCATGCCCTCTTTTGTACTTTTTCTAGGTGTTTACGTTGTGTGTGTGTGTGTGTGTGTGTGAAAAAGAGGGAGAATGAGACAAGCCAAAAAAAGGGACCAACAGGCAGAGAAAAAAGTAAAAAAGAAGGAACGAAAGAAAATGCAAGAAAGAAGAAAAAGAAAGAAAGTGAAAGATGGAAGAAATGAAAGAAAGAGAGAGAGAGAGAGAGAGGGGGGGGGGGATGATCCAGGTCTTCAGAGGGTGGTGGTGGTGGTGGTCTAGCCCGGGGCGGTAGAGTGTAAACAAAGAGCACGTGGCCTGCACATGCGTAGCGGCGTCCCCTAAGGTGGTCATGTCGAGTCAGGTCATCTTACACGTCTCAAGGGTTATATTAGGTCATCTTACACGTCTCAAGGGTTATATTAGGTCATCTTATACGTCTCAAGGGTCATGTTAGGTCATCTTATGCGCCTCCAGGGTCATGTTAGGTCATCTTATACGCCTCCAGGGTCATGTTAGGTCATCTTATACGCCTCCAGGGTCATGTTAGGTCATCTTATACACCTCCAGGGTCATGTTAGGTCATCTTAAACGCATCCAAGGTCATGTTAGGTCATCTTAAACGCATCCAAGGTCATGTTAGGTCATCTTAAACGCATCCAGGCTTATGGTACCAATGTGTGTGTGTGTGTGTGTGTGTGTGTGTGTGTGTGTGTGTGTGTGGTGTGTGTGTGTGTGTGTGGTGTGTGTGTGTGTGTGTGTGTGTGATGCTAGGAGAGAAGGGGGGGGGGGGAGCTGAGGACTTAGGAGACTATTTTTTTGAGGTTTGGAGTTTGGAGTTGGTAGTAGTGGTACTCATGGTAGTGGTGGTCGTAGTGATGATAGTGGTAGTACTGGTCGTGGTAATGGTAGTGGTAGTCATGGTAGTGGTAGTGGTGGTATTGGTAGTAGTAGTGGTACTGGTAGTACTGTTCATGGTGATAGTGGTAGTACTGGTAGTAGTGGTGGTACTGGTAGTGGTGGTACTGGTGGTAGTGGTAGAACTGGTTGTAGTAGTGGTGGTACTGGTAGTAGTGGTAGTACTGTTAATGGTAGTAGTGGTGGTACTGGTAGTAGTGGTAGTACTGTTAATGGTAGTAATGGTAGTAGTGTTAATGGTGGTAGTGGTGGTAGGGGAGCATATTATTATCGCTGGTGGCATAAACAAATGTCAGTGTACTGGTGTAAACTGACACCATCTACACCCACTTCGTCACCACCTCCTCCTACTCTTCCTCCTCCTCCTTCCTCTGTCCTCTCTTCTTCTTCCTCCTCCTCCTCCTCCTCCCAGCCACCTGTGTTCACCCCCTCACAACACCACTATCTCATTACACACTCTATATCCGCTGTATGTATGTACGTATGTATGTATGTATGTATGTATGTATGTATGTATGTATGTAACCATATGTTTTTATGCTAAGTTGGAATGGTTGAATAATTTCAACTTAAGTCTCTCTCTCTCTCTCTCTCTCTCTCTCTCTCTCTCTCTCTCTCTCTCTCTCTCTCTCTCTCTCTCTCTCTCTCTAGGTGAACGAGAATTTGAGAGAGAGAGAGAGAGAGAGAGATAGATAGAGAGAGAGAGAGAGAGAGAGAGAGAGAGAGAGAGAGAGAGATATCAAAACACATATAGATTAAAAACATAAAACTACCAAGGTGTAAATCATAACATACATACACCTAATGACAAGGTATGACCCTGTTAATTACAATACTGTGGTACACCTGTAATTACGAGGCCGTGATTCCAGGTACACATTGTAGTAGGTATGGCTCTGGAGGGGAGGGAAGAAAAGGAGGGGGGTGGAAGGGGGATGGAGGGGAGGGGGGTGGAGGGGAGATGGAGGGGAGGGGGTGGAGGGGGGATGGAGGGGAGGGGAAAGATTAATTTGATTAGAAGATTGTAAAATTATGTTGAGTGATAATTAGGTGATGTTGGAGGGACGAGGAAGTATGTATGTATGTATGTATGTATGTATGTATGTATGTATGTATAACAATTCCCAAATATAAACATGAAATTTCCATTATTACTTATTACTTAAAACAATTACACGAACACACACACACACACACACACACACACACACACACACACACACACACACACACACACTATACCCTAATTAATAACAGAGTAATTATATATTCACGTAATTAGACCGTAATACATAACATTACGCATTAGTTTACATGTACTGTACTAAGGGAAGACCACAGGCAATGTACATATATGTAATTTCTATGTAACCAAGAATACATTACAGTAATTAATACACCCAGGGAGAGACGTTATGTTATGTTGTATTGTTACTGTAATTATATATTTTTATTTCAATATCTTTTATTTATGTGTGTGTGGGGGGGGGTGTGTGGGGGGGGTGTGTGTGGGGGGTGGGGGGTGTGTGGGGGGGTGGGGGGGTGTGGGGGGGTGGGGGGTGTGTGGGGGGGTGGGGGTATAATTAGATAATTGATTGATGATTGTGTTTTGTCATAGTTATAGAGGTGGTTTGTGTTATTAATTAATTAAGTGATTAGATAATTAAGGTGTGATATTTAAAGATGATTGGCCAGTCTTCTGATGGTGATTATAAATGTTGTGGGTGATTGATGATAACTATAAGATAAATTCATATATCTATTTATCGATTAGGATGATTAGCCAATTAACTGATTGAGTGATTCGGTGATTGATTGATTAGCTAATTACTTATTAATTGTCTGAGTGAATAACTTAAACACCAAGAGAATATTTTTATATTGGAAAGGGAGTCGATTTCTCTCTCTCTCTCTCTCTCTCTCTCTCTCTCTCTCTCTCTCTCTCTCTCTCTCTCTCTCTCTCCTTCCTTCCATCTCAATTTTCATTTATTACATTCTCTTCCTGTTGCTGTCGGCGTTATTCTTACTAATGACCATTCGTCCCGGGTCACTGCAGGCGCGCGGACCTGTGGGGGCGTGTGTGGGGGGGAGGGGGAGGGGGAGAGATTTGGGGGAAAAGTAGGGGAGTTTTGGAAGAAGTAGGGGAGTTTAGGGAAAAAAATATAAGGGAGTTTTAGGAAGTTTAGGGAAGAAATTGGGTGGTGGAGGGAAGAGGGCGTGCGAGTGGGTGGGGAAGGGAAGAGGAAAGGGAGGAGGAGGAGGAAGAAGAGAAGGAACAGAGAAGAGGAAATGGAACGGAAACAAGAGAATGGAAAGATCATTCAACTTAGACTATTAAGATTCGTAAACTAAATCGATTCTACAGGGCGTCTCTCCGTCACATCACAACCTCCGTCACATCTCAAGCTCCGTCACATCTCAAGCTCCGTCACATCACAACCTCCGTCACATCTCAACCTCGGTCACATCTCAACCTCCGTCACATCACAACCTCCGTCACATCTCAACCTCCGTCACATCTCAACCTCCGTCACATCACAACCTCCGTCACATCACAACCTCCGTCACATCTCAACCTCCGTCACACCTCAACCTCCGTCACATCACAACCTCCGTCACATCACAACCTCCATCACATCTCAACCTCCGTCACATCTCAACCTCCGTCACACCACAACCTCCGTCACATCTCAACCTCCGTCACATCACAACCTCCGTCACATCACAACCTCCGTCACATCTCAACCTCCGTCACATCTCAACCTCCGTCATATCTCAACCTCCGTCACATCACAACCTCCGTCACATCTCAACCTCCGTCACATCACAACCTCCGTCACACCACAACCTCCGTCACATCTCAACCTCCGTCACATCACAACCTCCGTCACACCACAACCTCCGTCACATCTCAACCTCCGTCACATCTCAACCTCCCTCTTTATTAGTCACTTTATCCCAGTCACTGTACAGTACACACACCATGTCTTAACTCTACTGCCCCATCTCTCCCCTCCCCTCTCCCCTCCCCTCTCCTCTTCCTTCACCCATCACCCCTCTTCTCTCTCCCCTCTCTTCTCCCTACACTCATCCCTCTTCTTCACTTTCCCCATCTTTCACTCCCCTCTTCTCTCTCCCCTCTCTTCTCCCTACACCCATTCCTCCTCTTCCCTCTCCCCTCTCCCCATCTTTCACTCCCCTCTTCACTCTTCCCGTCTTTCCCTCCCGTCTCTTCTCCCTTCACCCCTCACCCCGTCTTTCCCTCACCCCTCCCCCACGTGTCGACGGGGGAGACTCTGTTAATTGTGATATTGTTGTAGGCGGCGCCCTGCCGTGTGATCTGTAAACTGCCTCCCCTTGACTGACAGCCACCCGGGGAGGCTACGTGGGAGTCTAGCCCAGGGGGAGGGAGGTTAGTCAAAGGGGAGGGAGTCTAGAGGGAGAGAGTCTAGAGGGAGAGAGAGTCTTTGGGGAAGGGAGGTTAGTCAAGAGGGAGGGAGTCTCTGTGGGGAAGGGAAGTTAGTCAAGGGAGAAGAAATCTAGAGGGAGAGCGAGAGTCTAGGGGGAAGGGAGTTTATCAAGGAGAAGGGAGTTTACCACCCATAAGGAGGAAGGAGTCTAAGGAGAGGGAGTCTAACTGCTTGTAACACCTGGATTAGTCTCAGGTGAGTCACTTTATCCGAGTCATGAGTAACAGTGACGGTGACGCGGTACTTCTCACCCTCCTCCGTCCGTCCGTCCGTCCCGTCCGTCCGTCCGTCCGTCCGTTAGTTTGTCTACGTTCCTCCCTCTTTCTTTATCTTAACCTTCATTAGTTCCCTCCCTCATTCCGTCTTTCTTCTTCGTCTTCTTTATTTTCTCTCTCTCTCTCTCTAGGCAATTGTGTGTGTGTGTGTGTGTGTGTGTGTGTGCATAAGAAAAAGATAGCCGAGAACGTTAATACGAGCGTACTTTACATACATACGTACACACATACATACATAGCTGTTCATTATTGTCCTCGGCTGTTCACTGCTGTCCTACGTGTTACACTACTGCTGTTCACTGCTGTCCTACGTGTTACACTACTGCTGTTCACTGCTGTCCTACGTGTTACACTACTGCTGTTCACTGCTGTCCTACGTGTTACACTACTGCTGTTCACTGCTGTCCTACGTGTTACACTACTGCTGTTCACTGCTGTCCTACGTGTTACACTACTGCTGTTCACTGCTGTCCTACGTGTTACACTACTGCTGTTCACTGCTGTCCTACGTGTTACGCTACTGCTGTTCACTGCTGTCCTACGTGTTACACTACTGCTGTTCACTGCTGTCCTACGTGTTACGCTACTGCTGTTCACTGCTGTCCTACGTGTTACACTACTGCTGTTCACTGCTGGCTGGCTGGCTGTCAGTTCCCCACAGCTACATATCGACAGGTCCGCCTCTCACACACACAAAAGCTCGCAGACCACTTACCCGCCATGGCTCTCTCTCTCTCTCTCTCTCTCTCTCTCTCTCTCTCTCTCTCTCTCTCTCTCTTACTGTAGAAAACATATCCAAGTACGTTTATGTAGTGTATGATACAGCTAGGATGATACAGTATTATACCAAAATGTGTATTAATCAGTTTATGAAATTAATGAACGTATGGTAAGGTACTTATTAGGAAGAGGTGATAGCAGTAGTAGTAGTAGTAGTATAATAGTAGTAGTAGTATCGTAGTAGTAGTAGTAATAGCACCCATAATAGGAGTAGTAATAGTAGTACTCTCCTTGTTGCCATATAATGAATCAACACAGCTTTAGTACAGGAGACGAAACAGCTCATAAGAAGGTGTCATAATACTGTACTATAACACACCTGGAATATACGGTAAACAAACTACTAGTAATGTTAATTGTTTATTTTAATTATATTACTTATTATTTATTGATGTTTATTTTGATTATATTTTTATTTATTGATTACTTATTATTTATTGATTTGGTTAGTTACGTTTATAAGGAGTTATAGGACGTTACTTCGAAGTCTTTTGTTGAGTAATTAACACCTGCAGGTAACAGACAGGTACAGTACAGGTGAGAGTGATTCTACCTCTTCTTCTATCTTTCTCCCTTTCTTTCTGCCTCCTTTTCTCATTTTACCTTTCTTTATCATTCTCCCTTTCTTCCTTTCTCTTCTTTGTTTATCTTCCTTTCTCTCTGCTTCTTCTCTTCTCTTTCTTTTTTCATTTCTCACCCTCTCTATCCCTTCCATCGTTTATCTCCCTTCACTCCATTTCTCTGTCTTTCTCTTCCTGTCTCCCTTAACTTTTCTGTTTTAAGGGAGAGAGAGAGAGAGAGAGAGAGAGAGAGAGAGAGAGAGAGAGAGAGAGAGAGAGAGACGGGGATGGGGTTATGTTATGGGAGGGGGTGACCCGTACTTCCTGCCCCGCCCCGCCCCGCCCACTGCATCAGTTCGAGGGAAGTAGAGGGAGAGGGAGGGAAGGAGGGAGGGGGATATGGAGAGGGAGGGAGGGAGGGAACTGGGTTTAGCATTAGTGAATTATTGATGTTAATACCTTCTCAAATCTCAGCCCAGCTGTCTGGCGTGTGCACGGCGGCAGGTGGAGGGCGGGAGGGAGGGAGGGAGGGAGGAAGGGGAGGGCGGGAGGGAGGGAGGGGTAAAAGGAGATGAGGAGGGGAGGGAGGGAGGGAGAAAAGGTGGGTGGAAGGAAGGGAGGAAGGGCGGGAGGTAAGGAAGAGGGGTAGGAGGTAGAGGGAAGGAAGGAGGGGGAGGGGGAGAAAGAGAGAACGATAAACGAATGAGTGAGGGAGGGTGGGTGGGAAGGAGAGAGAGTGGGTGGGAGGAGGGAGGGAGGGGTGGGATGGAGGGTGGGAGAGAGAAATTATCTTGTACACATGTAATGAATACACTCTATTAAGTGTGAGGTGTATTACACAGACGGGTACACCCACGGACATACAGGGTATCCCATAAGTATAGTAAACCTATCTGATGAATTTGGGACACCCTGTGTATTCATGTGTGTACGTGTATTTGTCCGTTTATGATCTGTTTATCGATGTAGAACTCGCTAACACACACACACACACATACATAACGAACGGACATCATCATCATCATCATCATCACCACCATCACCACCTTCATCACCACCATCATCAGCACCACCTTCATCATCATCATCATCATCATCATCATCATCATCATCACCACCACCTTCATCACCACCATCATCAGCACCACCTTCATCATCATCATCATCATCATCACCACCATCACCATCACCATCACCACCTCCATCATCATCATCATCATCATCATCACCATCACCACCTTCATCATCACCATCACCACCATCACCATCACCACCTTCATCATCATCATCATCATCATCATCACCATCATCATCATCACCACCATCACCATCACCACCATCACCATCACCACCTTCATCATCACCATCACCACCATCACCATCACCACCTTCATCATCACCATCATCATCATCATCATCATCATCACCACCATCACCACCTTCATCACCACCACCACCATCATAATCACCATCACCACCTTCATCATCACCATCACCACCATCACCATCACCACCTTCATCATCACCATCACCACCATCACCATCACCACCTTCATCATCATCATCACATTAGTCGGAAAAACAAGACAATTTGTTCTGTTCACAAAACTATAAAACTCAATCAATCAATTTGTCAATCAAGCAATTAATGAAATTTGAAATACCAATCAATCACAATATCCATTTTCTTCGGCGTATTCAGCGTATCCTCGTAGCGTATATTGGCGTATCTTCCTGACATATCCTGACGTATTTTAAGCGTAATTTTCCAGGTATATTTTTAAACGTATCCTACAGGCGAATTTTAATGGCGTATTTTGGCGTATCTTCTTGGCGTATTGTGCGTATTCTCCAAGCTTATTTTAGCGTAATATCCAAGTGCATTTTGCATATTCTCCAGCCGTACTCTTTGCCGTAATCTCTAAGCGTATTATTATGACGTATTTTCCAGGCGTATTTTCCAGGCGTATTTTCCAGGCGTATCTTGGCGTATTCTCCCGGGAGGCAACACAGCCGCGGGTCAGTACACACGATACTCAGCAACTCTCGATCATGTCTCGCGTTACAGCTAGCAATAAAGGGAAAAAATATTATCCAGTGAATAGTTTCCCCCCCCCTCACTCTCTCCCTCCCTCCCCCCCCCCTTTATCTCTCTCTATTTCTCTCTCCCTCCATCTTTCCTTTTCTCTCCCCCCTCTCTTCTCTCTCTCTCCCTCTCTTCTTTTTTCCCCTCCTTTCTCTTTCTCTCCCCTCGTATCTTCCCTCTTTATCTTTCTCTCTCTTTTCCCTCCTCTCTCTCTCTCTCTCTCTCTCTCTCTCTCTCTCTTTCCTTCATAGCAATTTCGTTCACTTTCTCTCTCAATTCGTCCCTCTCCCCTCTTTCCTTCCTTCCTTCCTTCCTTCCTTCTACCCTCCATCCCTCTGCTCCTACCCTCTTCCTTCCTCTCTCCATCCTTCCCATTTCTCCTATTCTCCCTCCTCCTTCCCTCCCTCTTTCCCTTTTCTCCATCCCTCCTATCAGCCCTCCCTCCCTCCCTCCCTCCCTCCTTCCTTCCTTCCTTCCTTCCCTCCCTCCCTCCCTCAACCTGCCCGAGGGTCCCAGAGGAGGTCACCTGATCCTGTGTTGGGTTTTTAAACAATCGATCAGAGTTACTGATTATTTAATTAAGGTCCCATATGGCGGAAACTGTACTGGGGTGGGTAGGAGTGGAGGGAGGGAGGGTAGGAGTGGAGGGAGGGAGGGTAGGAAAGGTGGGGCGGAGGGAGGGACGATTGGAGGGAAGGATGGAGGGAGGGGATGAAGGAAGAAGGATAAGTCAGGAGGGAGGGTAGGAATGGAGGGGTGATGGAGGGTAGGAGATGAGAGGTATAGGGAGGGAAGGAAGAAAAGGAAGGTAAGAGGACGGGAAGGAGGGAGAAGAAAAGGAGGGAGAGAAGAAGATGATAAAACAATAACAATGGGAAGGAAGAATAAGGATAAAAATAAGAGAGTGAAGAACATGGCCAGGTTAGGTTAGGTTATCGGTAGGATCCTTAATGCTCAGGTGATATAGGTTAGGTTAGGTTAGGTTAGGTTATCGGTAGGTTAGGTTAGGTTAGGTTAGGTTATTGGTAGGATCCTTAATGCTCAGGTGATATAGGTTAGGTTGAGAGTCTTCAGGTGATCTGCTACAACTCTTGGCTCTCCTGTGTTCCTGTACAAGTAAACGCCGGGGTGACCACACACATAACACTAGAGGCCCTTGTATGTACAGGAATGAAACAGACGAGGATAATGAGGTTAATGAGGAACTTTTATCATATAGGTGGTGAGTGACCTACCTGAAGGAGGGGATAAAGCCAGGGATACTGCCACCTGAAGCTATGGTCGAGTTTCTATACGACATTGACCACTAACCTACCCAGGAACAATAGGGACTCTCCATCGTGTTCCGGGATAATCTTTAACCAGTGCAGTTAACGAGGTGTCCGGTCTTCTTGGATTATTTAGTTCTTAATACTGGGCCATATAGCTCGTTAACTCAGGGTGTGGTTGTTGTGTTTGGCGACAGCTTCTACACCTTAATTAAGCAAATTTGCGTCTAGATGTTATTAGTGCCTGCCTGCGTCGAACACAAGACAGCCTAAAATAATAATAAGACGGAGGGGGGGGTAGAAAAGATGGGGGAGAGAGTAAGGGGTATGGTGGGGGTGAGGGAGGGAGGGTGAGGTGTATGATGGGGGTGAGGGAGGGAGGGTGAGGTGTATGATGGGGGTGAGGGAGGGAGGGTGAGGTGTATGATGGGGGTGAGGGAGGGAGGGTGAGGTGTATGATGGGGGTGAGGGAGGGAGGGTGAGGTGTATGATGGGGGTGAGGGAAGGAGGGTGAGGTGTATGATGGGGGTGAGGGAGGGAGGGTGAGGTGTATGATGGGGGTAAGAGAGGGAGGGTGAGGTGTATGATGGGGGTGATGGAGGGAGGGTGAGGTGTATGGTGGGGGTGAGGGAGGGAGGGTAAGGAGTAAGGAGAGGCTAGGAGACAATAATCTGGTTTCAGGTCAAACTGACATGACGACTCTTACTGAGGGAGGTTGAGGGACACACACACACACACACACACACACACACACACACACACACACACACACACACTCAAACTCTCACGGGTGTAAATACGATTTTTATAATCTATCAGAATGTCAACATCGTGTTTGTTTATTTACACTTGCGACCCCTGCCTGATCTTTAAATCACCAGAACGTATTGTAACAACAACTAGTAAAATATTATGAATAATTAAGAAACAAAAATATTGTATTTTTCTTTACTTTGTAGTTTGTGAATGGAGTCATAGAGGAGAAGCGCCACAGGTAAACCTCAAAGGGTTAATTAACTGGTAGCCATTGTGTTACCTGGAGTGTTATGTTTATAGCGCGTGAAATGAGACCAACTGAAGATTAGACACCCCAGGTTATTTCATGTAAAGATTAAACACCGAGCGCTTCCTTAAGGGTTGGGTTAGGTTAGGTTGGTAAGAGTAGTTTGAAACAATAGACTGAAATGATATAAAACTTTTTTTTTTGGGGGGGGGGGAATTATCTTTTTAATGAGGTAATTAAATAGTTAAGTAATATATAAGAAAATTCCTTAGAAAATCTATTATTTTATTCATGAGATAAATTATTATACTATTAACCCCTTGATTAAGAGTCCCATTGTACTCAAGGATTAAGATGTACTCAAGAGATCAAGTCATTGTACTAAAGGGGATAAATAGTCGTACTCAAGGGGTTAAATTAATCATACTCACGGGGGTTAAGTTATCGTACTCAAGGGGTTAAGTTATCATACTCACGGGGGTTAAGTTATCATACTCAAGGGGTTAAGTTATCATACTCAAGGGGTTAAGTCATTGTACTCAAGAGGTTAAATCATCATTCTCAAAGAGTTATCTTATTCTAGGGGTTACAACATCATATTCGAGGGTTTGTCATCATACACTAGGGTTTCAGTCATCATACACAAACAGTTAAACCATCGTGTTCACTAAATTAAAACATAACAAAAAACGTTGAAAATAAATCACAGGTGTGTTTTATTTCTCTCACCTGTAAAAGTTATGTGGTTTAATTAACATTGAAATGAAACAAGATAAAAAAATATTAATATATATAGCATCACGTGAAGATCAGGCACCCCAGGTAATTTCCCTTTATAATTAAAACACCATAACCTAACTTAACCAAACATAAACTAATCTAACCTAACGTAACCCAACCAAACCTTCACGTGATCATCTATATCCGTTTACCTGTTAATAGACCAAAACCCAGGTAGTAGTGATATGTACTGTTTGGGTAAATTTGTTCGGGTTATCCCCTTTAAAAAGTCTAGTGTACATTATTCACATATTTAGTGGCAACAGACGCGTACAACGGTAGCAACGGGGACGGTGTTCTGTTGTTCTGAAGTTGAGTTATTGACGAGGCGATTATGAGGTTTTAGTGGTTGTGATAGTGATGGTGTTAGTTGTAGTTGTAGTAGGATGGTGTATGGTGATGGTGGTGGTAGGGCTGGTAGTTGTTGTGGTTGTGTTCATAGTGGTGGTAATGGTGCTAGTATAGTTAGTAATAATGGTTGTGGTGATGGTGGATGTGGTAATGGTAGTGGTGGTGGTGTTGGTAATGTTAGTGATGTCACGGAGGTGGTGATGAAAGGACGTTACGGAGGTGTCACGAGAAGGATGTCACGCGGGTGTCACAAGGCTGTCACGGGGCGGGGTTTTAAGAGGCCGCCCCGTGATGAGGGTCGTCGGTGTAGGAGTATGGTGGGGGGCGAGGTGAGGGTGAGGTGGGGTACAGTGAGGTGGGGTATGGGGGAGAGGGGGGTGATTGTGATGTCAGGTGGCGGAGATGATCGGGACGACAGCGGCGGGTCGGGTCGGGTATCAGGTGGCCCGACCGTCACCCGACCCGACCCGGCGGCTTCCACACACGAGGCTTGACTTACACCCGCCACGCCCACCTACCCAACCTACACCTCAGCCTGCTCCTGTTGCAGCCTTGGCCTACACCCAGCCTACCTCTACCTACGTCTCAACCTACCCATCCTTCGTTCTGTGTTGCAATTGTCTCACCTAACCCAACACCTTTCTATTGACTCTTGCAACTGACCTCTGCAACTTGCAATTGATATAACCCTCTAGCAGTCCAGTCTACCCAACAGGTGTGTGGCAGATGTGTAACAGGTGTGTGATAGGTCTGTGGTGAATGTGTGACGCATGTGTGGTAAGTGTGGAAGGGGTGTGGTGGGTATGATAAGTGTGTGGTAGGTGTGTATCAGGTGTGCGACAGGTATGTGGTAAGTGTGTGGCGCGTGTGGGGTACGTGGCAGATATAACAGGTGTGTGGTAAGTGTGTGACAGGTGAGTAGCAAGACTGTGAACACTAATCACAGGTGTGTTGAATAAATGGTTACAAAAAGTCCATTTAAAAATTATGTCAAAATCAGATTAATCCAAGAGGGAGGAAATGGAGACACAAATATTAACTAACAATAATATAATCAAGACACCCCAGCTAACCTAACCTAACCTAACCTAACCTCAACAGTGTAAAAATTAGTTATATCATTGGATAACTTTTCATTTATATAACAGTAATTAATCTGATAATTTAGCTCACGTCTACGATAATCACCACAACAACAAGAGATAATTCTGTTAAATGTCGTAGATAATGGTCATGGTTCGGGGGGGGGGGGGGGTGGTTCTTGGAGGAGGAGGAAGGGAGGAGGGGGGGGGGTAGGGAGGGGGATTGTAGAAGTGTTTTGCAAAGGAAGGCTTTTCGGGTCAACAGGGTAAGGGGTCAAAGGTCACACTCAAGAAAAATTAAATAAATAAATTGACGCCATTTGGTAATAGATTTTATGCGTCACTAAATTACCTGTGTTGCCCCCCCCCCCCCCCTTCCCTCCCCTTTTGGTCGAGAGAACACACACACACACACTCACACACACACACACACACACACACACACACCCCAAAAAATGAAAAAAAAGGCTAAATGCGTCAAAACAAACACCAAGCGTCTGTTTTTTTTTCTTTCTTTTCAGACACGAGACTTTAATTAATCTCTACAATAAAGTATTAAACACAAGTATTAACTAAAAGATAATTGGAGAGATTTAGTTACAGAGAAAAAAATATATATATAAATACGCAATTAAGGTTAAAAATGTGTGATATATTGAATAACAAAAAAAAATCGTAAATTGTTTATGTATCAAGAAAGACATTAATTATTCTACGTCATTAAAGGTGATTAAAGAAACATGTATAATAATGAAAAGGAAAAATATACATACAGAGAGAGAGAAAAAGAAAATTGACTTTAGTATTGACATTGTTTTGTTTGTTTTCATAGTGATAAAACGTTAAGTAATGGTCAACATAAATGGTTAAAAGCTGTTTATGTTTATATTAACAACTAAGTTACCCAGCAGTTAAGTATGGTAGAATTTAATGTAGTGTTGATCGTACGTCCGGCAGCGTAGACAACGAGGGTATTTTTATCTTACGACCGGCAGTGTGTATAATGAGACTTATTTATCGTAAGTCCGGCAGCGTATATAATGAGACTTATTTATCGTAAGTCCGGCAGCGTATATAATGAGACTTATTTATCGTAAGTCCGGCAGCGTTTATAATGAGACTTATATATCGTACTATTGGTGGATCTTTTAGCTGTGTTGTGGTTAAATTATTTGTCTGTCTGTCTGTCTGCCTGTCTCCCTGTCTGTCACCTCTTTCTTTGGTTTTGTGCCTCTCTCTCTCTCTCTCTCTCTCTCTCTCTCTCTCTCTCTCTCTCTCTCTCTCTCTCTCTCTCCAAGAATGCTACAACACCTTAAGTGATCCCAGGAATGAGCTGTTTGTAGAGCCCTCCAGCAACTCTTCGTTCTAAATTAGAAAGTTTCTCAAGAGGTTCTGATAATAATCATACCTTTCGAATGTTTTTTTTTTCTTCACATGATTACGACATCTTAAGAATGATTGGTGTATGATGTATGATTACTTGTTATGATAAGTGTATATTTGGATGTATTTAACCGTATAATAACAAATTAATATATTACATACACCAGTATATATGACCCTAATGACCCCAGAGGTGTTACGAATGTTGTCACACTGGCCTACACACGGCGCCACAATTCCTCACGGCTTGGGACCTCTGTAACATACACCTTGCTTTTTATGTGACCCTACAGGTAGAAATCAAGGAGATTTATTTCAGGTGACAGCAGGTTTCATCACATTACTACCAAACCAGTCATGTGTTGTAACTCTGAAACTATTGATAATTGACAACTTGGTTATTTAGTCATTTATCTTTATTTATGTCTCAGGAATACACACCCTGAGTTATGAAAGGTATTTACGGAACACCCTGTATGTGTTATGTTCACATATCGATATACATATTCAGATGTTATCAAGTAATGTCTTTATATATATACTGACATTTTACATATAATAGCATGTATTAACATATTACATAGATAAACAAATAATACAAGTAACATATAAAATATTTTAACATTACAAGGAGATTACTATTCGGAACGTGTTAATATTGTTAAATTGTACAGATGTAGAGAGAACTAACATGTTATAAGAATGGTTTTGTTTTTTTCGTTGCTTTTCGTTTTAACCTAATGGATCTATATTTTCGTTATACCAGGGTTAGGTGATATTTAGCTGTACCTGTATTAGTAAGTGTTCTTGTACCTGTAACTGTAATAATGTCTGTATCTGTATCTGTTACCTGTTATAACTCAACCAGGTAATTCCTCTTTCCCTTGTCTTCATCATCCTTCATTTTCCCTACTTATCTTCTCTTTCCTTCTCTCCCCTTCTTACCATCCCTCCTCTCCCCATTCCTCCTCATTTACCCTCCCTTCCCTCCCTCCCCCCCACCTTAATCTCTCCTTTCCCACATCCTTTCCTCCTACCTTTTCCATCCTTCCTTACTTCCCCTCCCCTCCCCTCCCATCCCATCCCCCCTCCCACTGGTAATCCCCAAGGTAGGAAAATCTTATGTAAACTGCAAAATGTAATCCCTAACCGAGGCTCTACAACAGGGGAAGGAAGTGAAGGAGGAGATGGAGAAGGAGGAGGGAAGATGGGAAGGCGGAAGAGGAGATGGGGAGGAAGAGATGGTGTAGAAGGAGGAAAAATGGGAGGTGGAAGAGAAGGAGGGGAGATGAAGAAGGAAGAAGAGGTGAAGGAGGAGAAGGAGAAGCATAAAGATAAGGAGAAGGAAATGAAGGAGAAAGAGAAGTTATCTCTCCTTCCCCTCCTCCATTCTTCCTACCTCCCTCCTCTCCTTAATCTACCCTATTCCTCCCTTTGTATTTCCCTTCCATCTGTTCCTCTTCATTGTCTCTCTCTGACCTTCCTCCTTCCCTTTGTTATGTTCCTTCACTCCTGTGTCTTAATTCCCTCTGTTATCCTTCTCCCTCTTCTTACTCTCCTCCTTCCCTCTCTCTCTTTACCTTCTCTCCTCCTCCTCCTTCTATTGTAATTGTCTTTTGTTTTCCCTTTTCATTTAACGTTATTCTTCTTCCTCTTGTTCGTTTCTTGTTCTTCTTATTCTTATTCTTTTCCTTCTTGTTCTTCTTAATTTTCTTCTTTTTATTATTATTATTATTATTATTATATATTCTTGTTGTTTTTGCTATTTGTTATTGTAATTTTTCTTGTTATCTTATTTACATTTTCCTTCTCTGTCTGTCTATAAGTCCACTCTCTCTCTCTCTCTCTCGCTTAGGCCTATAAAACAGCCTACCTCTATATCGTTCTTATAGGGGCTAGTCATTTTATATCACTTTATATGCCCCAGTGTGGTGGTCTTATAGCAGTTAATTCCTGGGCATTATATATAAAATAGTATAATTGGATGGTTAATGAGTCTTATAGGAGGGACTTTATGGATATATTATAAAATACTCTGTTAATTTAGGCAGTTAATAAGGCTATATTGAGTCTTAATTACCTCATACATAATAATTAATATACCTATATACCCTAATGTATATAATCCGAGTTTAACTGTACCCCCCTCACCCCCCCTCACACCCCCCCAAAATAACAAATGTGGAAAAAAAATATGAAACCAATTACCTTAATGGTAGATTAATTTGGGTGATACGTCAGAAGTATATTTTTTTCCACCCGAAATTATATATGTATATAAAACTACTTATTAATTAACCTGATGATGGAGTTAATAATGTTGAGTGGCGTCTATTATGGAGGTTAAAATAATGTTAACATAATATTTGCTGTGATTCGGTGTTATTGTAAAGCCTTAAGTCTATTATACTAAGTAGAGTAGATCCTGATGTGTTTTATGACGAAAAATACCGGAATTATTTCTAAATTGACCTAACCTAACCTAACTTGACCTGACCTAACCTAACCTAACCTAACCTAACCTACAGGTCGGCTCTGGTCATGTAATAACAGTAAACGACGGCTCATGATCTACTCACTACAGGCTGACCTACCTTGACCTACCGTGACCTTCCCCACCAAGTAACTAACATCCGTCATCCAATAACACAAAAGTCTTTAACCTAACTCTTTTTTTTTTAATTATCTACTTAAAAAAAAATTACCTTAGTAGTGAAGATAAATAAATAAAGAACAATAAATAATTATCTTTTTTTTTAATTCTCAATATATTTTTTTCTTTTAACCTTTACCTTTCTTTCACGTAAGTAATTAATTAGTTTATTTAATTTACTAGTTTTTTCTTTATTATGTTAACTTCTGGTCTTCATATTTTTGTATATATTCTAACTTCATTTATTTAATTTGAAACATTTTTTTTTACAATCCTCTATTTTTTTTTTATCTCGTCTCATTCTATAGAAAAAATAATTTTATAATTTTTTACTCAATTTTAAAACTATTTCCTATGAAAATATATATAATTATTTTTATTTTTCATTCATCGAGTATTAATGTGTTAAATAATCATTTGGCTGTGTATACTGAAGAACACTGTGTTGTTTAAGATGATCTGATGACAAACACAGGTAGGGAGTGTTGCTGTGTGTGTGTGTGAAGGGAGAGTTTGGTGTCACCTGTTGAGCCTTCCGTACCTGGGAGACTCTTTGTAAATCTGTGTGTGTGTGTGTGTGTGTGTGTGCTGCGCTGATCATGGTGACACAATAATAAGTGGAATGTGTCCCATCTCAGTGTAACTTATAGGGAATGTCTCATCTCAGTGTAACTTATAGGGAATGTGTCCCATCTCAGTGTAACTTATAGGGAATGTCTCTCATCTCAGTGTAACTTATAGGGAATGTCTCTCATCTCAGTGTAACTTATAGGGAATGTCTCTCATCTCAGTGTAACTTAGGGCATGTATTTCATCTCATTGTATCTCTCACGTCAAACGGATTTAAATGACGTTAAATCCTCAATAATCTCTTGATACACATTATATCTCTCATCATCTTTAATTATAGATGGATTAATGAAGGAAGTGACAGCATTACGCCAAGGGATAAAATTACAGCGAATGACTCAGTTATAGACGGTGAGCTAATTGAGAGAAGGAAGGAAGGAAGACTAAGAGCTAATCAACTCATTCCAAAGTCAGATTATTTTTACTGTTTATATCTCATTGATGACACACACACACACACACACTTAAATACACACACGCACACTTAAACACACACACACACGCACGCACACACACAGACTTAAACACACACACTCATTCACTTCAAATTAATCCACTATTTTCCACTCAATTGTTTTATATACATTAGATTAAACTGACATCTATCAACAGGAGAGAAAAACACGAATAATAATAAGCACCCCAGTCTTAACGCTGTATAGAAACCATTAAATTTTTTACGGCATAAATAGGTAAACCTTTTCATTTATTTTGTAATTAAAATAGGTAAATACCCCCCACCACCTCCTATCCCCTCTCCCTACCCCTCTCCTTACCCCTCCCATCCCCTCTTCCCTCGAGCATCGTTGCCTTGGACGTGTGTGTGTGTGTATGTGAGGTGTTGGATGCTGTCAAGGTGTGCTGTGTAGAGTCTTGGTTCTTCATTTACCTCTAGTCTATTGTCACAGATGGAAGGAGACTCGTTTTATTGTTGCTATTTTCTTTTGTTATTGTTGTTGTTTTTATTGTTATTATTGTTCGTTATTGGTGTTATTATTATTATTATTATTGAGTTTATCATTATTATTATTATTTTCTCTCTCTAGTCTGTCATTTTCATTTATTTTTTACTATTTTATTATTTATCTATACCCAAAACAAATATTTCGAAAGTATTTAAAACTTACCTCAGCACAAAGTGAATATGACAAAATTCTAACACTAAGGTAAATACCGTATGTATTATAAAATTGCATTGATAAAAGAATTCACCTGAAGGTATATTAAAGTTGTATTTATTTGGGATTAATAAAAATATTCCACAATAGAGAGAAAACAGTTTATTGGTAGTTCGCTTTCACACACGTACACTACTGAACACTCGTCGTATTGAACACAGGAGCTCGGAGGTGGAGGAGGAAGAAGATGGAGGAGGAAGAGAAAGAAGAAGAAGGGGAAGAAGATGGAAGAGAGGAGGAAGAATAAAAGTGGAGGAGGGGGAGGAAGGAGGGGATAGTAGAGATGACGACAGAAGAAGGAAGAGAAGAAGGAGTAGTATGAAGAGGTGGAGGAGGAAGAAGAAAAGAGGAGGAATAGAGATAAAGACAGAAGAAGAAGAAGGAAGAGTAGGAGGGGTAGGAAGAGGAATAGAGATGAAGATAGAGGAAGATATGGAAGAGGGAACAAAAGTAAGACGGAAGGGGAAGGATTATGAACCATAGAAAACGGATATGAGGAATATTAGAGGAAATGAGAATAGAGGAAGAGAAAATGGAGAGGAGAAGAGAAAACGAGAAGAGGGGGAAAGAGAAAATAGAATGAGGGGAGAAGAGAAAACGAGAAGAGGGTAAAGATAGAAAATAGATTGACAGGAGAACAGAAAACGAGAAGAAGAGAGAAAAAAGAAAAAAAAATATGCAATAATGGGAGAAAACAGAAAACAAGAAGAGGATAGAAGAATAGAAGAAGAAGAAAGTGGATAGATAAAAAGCATATAGAGACAACACTCACAACCGACGCAGAACAATTAAAGCTAAGCTCAAAAAAAAAAAAAATAATAATGATAATAATAATAATAATAATCTGTTCAAGAGGCTCTGGTTGGATCATCACTCGACTGACAGACAGACAGACAGACAGACCTACAGACACATCACAAACCGTAAATATAATTCCGCGTAGTTTGTGACTTGAAATAACAGTAGAAAATCAATTTGGGTTCGATTCAGAAGGACTTTTAGGGGGAATAAAAATCACATTGGTAGACAGATTCTTTTGTTTTATCTATCGATGTGGGTTTTATGTACAAGAGAGAGAGAGAGAGAGAGAGAGAGAGAGAGAGAGAGAGAGAGAGAGATTAGGTAGAAATATGTGGGCTGGATTTGAGAGGATATATCTGGGAAAACAATAATGGTAGTGAGAGAGAGAGTGTGTGTGTGTGTGTGTGAGAGATAGAAAGAGAAAAAAAGAAAGAGAAAGAGAGAGAATAATGCCCCCAAGTGAAAGGGTTTAAGACCAGGTAGCAGCTAACAGACAGACAGACACACATTAATGAACACACCAAAAAAATAAAAAAAAGGAAGAAGGAAAGGGGGGAGGGGGTGTTATCTTTTTTTTAATATACATGGAACTATTTTTTTTATATTATTAATTATTATTATTTATTATTATTAACATTCCTACATCGAGTGAGTGAAGATCGGCAGTCCTTATTTGACCTTTGACCTTAACCCCATACACACACCTCCCCCTCCTTAAACACACCTGAACATTATGCAGGTAAGTTTGTAGAAATTAGGGTGGTGGGGGGGGGGGGTGTTGGCCAATTGGTGAAATAAATAAAAATGATCTATTGTTTTATCTTTTGTTTATCATGTCCAAGGATAAAGTTTATAAGTCGATACAAAAAAAAAAATCGGACACCATAATTGTTTTTGTTTTTGTAACACAGAAAAAAAAATTATGCAGTTTTTATATGTATTTTTTTTTTAATTATATTTTCTTAAAGACATTTTGAGATGATGATGATGAGTGATCGTTTAATATCTGTTTATTTTAT
Source organism: Homarus gammarus (assembly GCA_958450375.1). NCBI lineage: Eukaryota > Metazoa > Arthropoda > Malacostraca > Decapoda > Nephropidae > Homarus > Homarus gammarus. The sequence continues at coordinate 5,999,632 of CAUDMG010001147.1, forward strand.
TTTTTTTTTACTTTTTTTGTTTGTTTTTTTGTGTATCTGGAAAGTTTGTCAACACTGTGTCTCTTGAGTTGTGCTTTTGTGCTTCAGTAAAGTTTTTTTTATTATTATTTATAAACATTTAGCCTATACGAGTGTCCACTATCGTCTCCACAGTTGGACACTCTCGATGTCCAGATTTTCCACAGTTCGGACACTTAGTAGGAGGAAAAGGAGGAGGAGTAGTTCGATTTTCACACACCTGTTCGGATCTCCACAGACGGGCCAGGGAGAAAAGTCCTTTTCTTTTCGAACGACTATCCGAACACTCCTACACAGTATACCTCCATAACCGGACGTGTCAAAGACCAGATCTCTATAACGGGATCTGTGAAAGTCCGGCTCTCCTTTAACGGGACTTTTTGTAAGTGTTGATGTCCGACGTGTTGTTTCTTCTTGGCATTAACCGGGTGAGGAGGAGACTCTTTTATTTACCACTGGGTCCAAGGTTCATTAATATTTCGTAATTAATTAGTTTGTTTCTTTTGTAAAAAAAAAACAAACACTGTCGAACGCCGCCGCTGTCACCACCAAAACCACTACCACCATTACCACCGTCACCACCACTACCACCGTCACCACCACTACCACCGTCACCACCACCACTACCACCATCAGCTATACCAGCACCAACTCTGATCCATATAAGAAGACCACGACATTGTAGTAGTAGTGGTGGTCGATGTGGTCGTTCGTGTTGGATGAAGATGGATGACGACGACAATGACGACGATGACACTAACCCTCGACGACTCGATTACACTGTGACGACTACCCTGGAACTCAACCATCAGGGGCTAGTGGTCGTGCTTAACGGGGCCGTCATGGAGTCGTCAGATTCAAGGTACGACACGTAGGAATCGCTGTGGACCGAGTCGTCGAAGGGTCCAGTGTCGTACTTGGAGTCCCCGTGTGGCTGATGTGGCTGCTGTTGCTGGTGCATCTGCGGCTGAGACTGCGGCTGCGACCCCAGAAGCTCGGCTGCGGCGCACATCTCTGCCCCGTAACCATGCATCTGCGGAAAGGAAAGAGAGAGAGTGCGTGAGTGCGAGAGACAGGGACACACTCTGGAGACACACCTTTCAAGGAGAACAATCAACAGAACTCACAAACATAAACAAATACACATCTATGAATACATATTAATACATAATACATAGACACATAGATATACATGCACCCAGAATCTGAATACATACCTAATTATACCACAAAAAAAATACATACACACAAATTAATACATATTCTCAAACACACACACACACACCTGGAGGCCCCCCACACAACATCAATTCTCAACTCACCAGTAATAACTTGGGATCATTACAGGTAACACTAATTAACACCAGGTGACTTCCGCTCAGGTGTGGAGGGGGGGGGGATGGTAGAGAGTTCGTAGGGAAAGGGAGTATGTGTGTGTGGGGGGGGGGGGGTGAGGGGGACGTGGAAAGGGGAGTGTGGGTAAGTGGGTATAAAGAGAGGGAACGATAAGAAGGGAAGAATAAGGGTGTGGGTGGTAAGGGATAGAGAGAGGGTAATGGGTTAGGTACGGTACTAAGGGAAAGGGTGGGAGGGAGGGTGTGTGAGTAGGGAGGAGCGGGAGGAGGTTGAGGGATGTAGGGAGAGGGTGAGGTTGTGTGTGTGTGTGTGTGTGTGTGTGTGTGTAAATGGGTAAGGAAGGGGGAAGAACAGTGTATCGGGGGGGGGGTGTCAGGGAGGAGAGGGAGGGTATGTATGTCAGGGGGCGTGTCCCACTCCATCACACGGTAATACCCCCCCGGATAATCTGAGCGCCGCGCCACACCCCGGAGTAATCCCACAACACCCCCCAATAAATCCCAGTAATCCCGGCGCCCTGGGTAATAAATAGAGCGGCGATTATAATCCACGGGGCGTCCTCATTGTCACGCGTGTCTCTGATCCAGCAGCAGCCTCTCTCTCTCTCTCTCTCTCTCTCTCTCTCTCTCTCTCTCTCTCTCTCTCTCTCTCTACTCCATTTCCCCCTTTCAACTTTCTCTCCATCTTTTCGCTTTTTTCCATATTCGTTAGTCTTATTCGCCTCCTCTTCTTCCTCCTCCTCCTTTTACTCCCTCCTCTTTTTTTCTTCCTCATTCTCTTCCTCTTCTCCTTCTTCCCTTTCTCTCCTTCTTCCCCATCCTCCTCCTCTTGTCAAGGCGGTTGTCAACTGATAATAAGAATATTAATAACTCCTGTAAGTTAATTCCTGAAGGTAATCGTCTTAAGATAATAAAGGTAACGTGTGTGTGGGTGTGGGTGTGGGTGTGGGGGGAGATGAAGGGGACTGTAATTACGCTGTCTAGATCCATTTCAATTATTGTTCTAATCTTTTCCTTAATAAATATCAAGACATTCACGTCTCAGATATTACTTTAATCTTTCCCTTAGGTCAATGTTATCAAGACAAAGTTATTATTTGTTTTCATATAATCGTAATAATTCATTGATTATCGCGATTATTGTTATTGTCAATGATTGCTTTCCCGCCTTTACGGTATAATCACTCAATAAATAATACGCTCGTCTCCCATCATCATCATCATTATCGCTGACGAATAAAATAACAATAAAATCGTTCATATATTTCCACGAGTTTTTCATGATAAAGTAAGGTTTTAATATTAGACTTACGTTCGTTTTGTCTTTATCAACAACGAAAGCAATGGCGTAAAATAAATAAATATATATACGTTCGTTTCCCCCCTCCATTAAAATATATAAAGAGATAGAATAATGCACATATCCGTAATTGCCGATAAGATAAAAATTAAATTAATATAAACGATACGTCCCGTCTCTTTTTTTTTTTTCCCCCCGCCAAAAATTACCGACGACCGGAGCTCAAAATAAATTATATGTTTACGCTCGTCTCCTCCGCCGCCATTACGGACGAGGTAAACAAAACATCAACAAAGGGCTCGAGAGAAACTGACCTATAAGGGAAGAGAATCTGGTGAAGCGCAAGAGGAGAGGTAGGGGAGATTCTGTTCGGGGATAAAGGCGGAAGATCAGATGACGAGACCTGTTGCGCTTGTCGGGTTGGAATCCTCCCATCCCGTCCTACAACACCGCTGCAAAAACAAAGGAAGATCAAGCCATCTCCTTTATAACTTTTCCTCCCTCCTCCTCCTCATCCTTCTCCATCTTCTCCTTCTATTACTCCGTTGTTTTCTACCTCCCCACCCTTTCTGTTTGTTCCGTTTCCGTCTGTTTGCTTGGTTCTCGAAGGAGGGAAAAAAACACAACAGGAGTTCAAACATTGACCTTGTGGCGGCGGAGCTGTTAAGACAAACCAAGGTGGCGGGGTTGGGTCGACCTGTCAATCAGTCTTAAGACGGCCAGGCCAGGGTCACCCCGCACCACCCAGCCTCACAACCACCTCTTAAACGCGTCTAATTCCCTTTAAGTTGCTATATAAAGTTGGATTCTCAGAGTAAAGTAAGGTATTTTTTTGCCCTTACATAACGCATTTAACTGATTCGCTTAAGAGACAAAGATGGATTTTCAGTGGTTCTTGATGCTCGGGTAATGGCAAGAGGACACAATTAGTTAAGGTAGAGTCTTTGCGCAATATTGACGCCACAGTGGGCCAGGTGGATGTGCTGACTCACCTTCACTTACAGAGATAATTAACCTTACGAACTAGTGAGGATCTTAGTCCAGGATTCACAAAAGTTCCTAAGTGGATATTTCTTTAACTGGGGACCACAGGATGTATCTAACTCGGTTGTTGAAATGGTGTCGAATTTTCACTGAGACTCTACCATAAAGATGTGTTTTCTTAGCAATATCTTGGAGGAATATTTTGAACCGTGGCGACGTAGGAGAACTATATCGAGCGGCGGCGTTGTCGTATACCAGTACCTTTTACATCAACGCCAGCACAAGCACTTAGTAACGCCAGATAAAATATTCGCCTCTCTTCTTCTATAACATAGCAGTGGCCACGTTTAACACCAAGCTTATACATTCGCTCGGTTTTTTCTTCCTAACATAGCGGTCTTAACGCCAGACGAACGTTCGCCTTATTTCTCTCAACACTGGCGCTCATATGAGATAATGACCACTATTATTTTCATTATTAATTCGTGTTAAAGATGTTATGGTGATCTACAACCATCTTGACTTGCTTACTGTTAACACACGTCAATCTTGTGTATATGTCTTCATCTTCCTCTCCTGGTTTCTCCTCTTGTTCTTCTTCCTTGTTTCATCCTTTTATTTTCCCTTTCTTCTTCTTCTTCTTCGCCTTCTCCTCCTCCTCCAGGTAGGTTGAGGCAGGAGGGCCGGAGTATGATTGGTCAAGTGTGAGTAGGATTTTCTCTTGATACTGATCTGGGTACATTCCAGGCCCTCCCTCCCCTCTCCCTCCCTTCTCACTTCTTCACCTCTCCCTCCCCTTTTCCTTCTTCCCTCCATTTTCTCTTCTTCCTTCTTCCCTCCCTTCATTTCCCCCCTCCCTCCCCCTTTCCTTCTTCCCTCCCCACTCCCTCCCCTTTCTCTTCTTCATTCTTCTTCTCTCCTCTTCTTCCTTCCCTTCTCCCTTCTCCTCTCTCTAGCTCCCTCCCACCTCCTCTCTCTCCTCCTCCTCCTTTCTTTCTCCTCTTCTCTTCCACTTTCTCTCTGATATTATCTCCTAGGGTGAGTCAGGGGGTATCCAAGGGTTAAATGGGTGTGTCTAAGGGTTAAAGGGGTGTGTCTAAGGGTTAAAGGGGTGTGTCTAAGGGTTAAAGGGGTGTGTCTCATGGTAAAAGGGGTGTGTCTAAGGGTGAAGGGGTGTGTCTAAGGGTGAAGGGGGTGTGTCTTAGGATAAAAGGGCGTATATTAAGGTAGAATGAGCGTGTCTAAGGGTGAAAAGGGCGTGTTTAAGGGTGAAAAGGACGTATATTAGGGTAGAATGGGCGTGTCTATAGGGGGTGTAAGGGGAAAAGGGGACATATCTAAAGGAGCTAAGGGGTAACTAAGGGAAAAAAGGACCTATCTAGGGGTAATTTAAAGGAAAAAAGGGACATATCTAAGGGAACTAAGGGATATATAAGGGAGGGGAGACTCTACACACACACACATGATCCAAACATCGTAAAATTAATCGATCAATTTCCCCCTTAAGTTACCGGAGGCGATGAGATAACACGGCTTATGGTTTGGGTAGAGTCTCGGGGTAATTTTGACGCCATTTTTACCCCCTCCGCTCCCCTCCCCCCCTCCCCAGCTATATCTTAAAGAAAGCCATTAAGACGTGTTCCTTTATCCTCATTTACGAGAAGAAAAAAAATATTTAACTTCAGGTATTTTATTGGTATTTAGTCCGGGATTCTCATTGGTTCGTAAGATATCCCCCCCGCCCCCCACCACCACCTCCCCCCCCCCCCCCCGCCCCCCCCTTAAAAAAAAAAATTAGTAAATAGACAAATAGATAGATAGATAGATACACGCATCATCGTTTTCCTCATCTTCGATATAAACAAAGCGGTCAAAATGTCAGCGTTATTGCTCTGAGACTCTACCTTGTTGTTGGTTAGGGGGGTAGGGGGGGGGGGAAACACAGGGTATCATTAATTTCTCCCTTGGATCCTTAGACACTTTACTTCTCTTTTCGACACCTTTTAGACACACGCCTTACTCGTTTAGACACCTTTAGACACACTCCTACTCGTTTAGACACCTTTAGACACACTCCTACTCGTTTAGACATCTTTAGACACACTCCTACTCGTTTAGACATCTTTAGACACACTCCTACTCGTTTAGACATCTTTAGACACTCCTACTCGTTTAGACACCTTTAGACACACTCCTACTCGAGACACACTCCTACTCGTTTAGACACCTTTAGACACACTCCTACTCGTTTAGACACACTCCTACTCCAATCCCTCAATTACGAAGGAGAAAAAATTGAGTTACACTTCTTGGAGGATTCCTGAGGAGTGGAGATCTTTGTTATGGTGGCAGCGCGGGCGAAGAGGCGAGAGCGAGAACAGCTGAGCAGCTTATGTAAACAAACTGTCTCTACCTACCCGTCCACCCTCCCTCCCTCTCCCTCGCCTACTCACTCCTACCTAGCCCCTACCTACATACCCACTGTCACCACCGCCACGATAAACAACAACAACACTAGTACTTACAACCACAACAAAAACAAACCGCTAGGACACACACACACAGGCATGCATACACACATTTAGTGTATACCCCACGCGTGCATATCCTGCCATGTACACACACAACGTTACATACATAAACACATCGTCCACACAACAATGTCAGATGTACTGTTAACGTCGCGTACACACACACACACACACACACACACACACAGTGGTCAGTCTATTTCTAAATTTATTGTTTAAGGACAGATTTTTCATGATTAGCTCAAAGGTTGTCGACGGACGCCTGGCGAACGTTCTCCAGACTCATGTCACCGTCAGAACTAAACCCAAAATTCTCACTTTTTCATTCGACCCCCCCCCCCCCCCACCCACCCACCCCTAACTAAGTGCATTATTACAGTAGAGTCTCGTTGCAATTTGGAATCCATCTTTAGAACCTGCGATTTTTTTTTTTACGATAGCATAAGTGAGTCAGATAAATTTGTTCTAAAATCATAAGTTAAGAGGAAAATTTAACTTACGAACATTTGTGAATTCATCTTAATATCGTCATGTAAGGGAGTCAATTAAACAAATTCTCTTATCTGTGTTTAAGGGAAATTATTAACGTAATGTGTAATGTGTAATGTGTAATGGCGTGCGTGCCTCCGTGGCGATGAACCAATATAATGACACTACAGGTTGAGGAGCATAGGATTAATGGCTCGGGGTGTAGTGGCGGCGACTGTACTTGTAGTAGTAGTAGTAGTAGTAGTAGTGACAGTAGTAGTAGTAGTGACAGTAGTAGTAGTAGTAGTAGTAGTAGTGACAGTAGTAGTAGTAGTAGTATCCATTATGGTGTTAAGGTATATACCGTCGTGCCTCTCACAGTAGTTTATTAAATCTCACGAGGACCCTCAAATTAGCAGGGTGCACCTGGCTGGCTGAGGTGAAGCCCCTGATCACAATCTTACCTGCTGATTGCTTAAGAGATATCTACTGTCTCCCTCACCTCACCTCTCTCTCTCTCTCTCACTCCCTTGTCTCTCTTTCTCTCTCACTCCCTTGTCTCTCTTTCTCTCTCACTCCCCTTCTTCACCTGTCTCCTTCCTCACTTCTCTCGTTTTCTCTTCTATTATTTTACTTCTTTATCGTCTCCTCTTTCTCTCTCCCCCTCTTCTCTTTCTCTTCTCACCTGTCCTCACTTTCTCCCTATCTTTATCACTCTATCAACTTTCTCCTTTCTTACTTCGCCAAACTCACTGTAGATCATATCGCCAAATATTTTAATCACCTCGCCAAAATATTTCAAGAATCATTATCGAAGTGCGTGTGGGATGTGGGCGTGGTCTTAGGGGTTGGCGTGGGGTGTGGGTGCGGGTGTAGAGATGGGCGTGGGCGTGGGTGTAGGGGTAGACTTAGGATGTGTGGGCGTGGTCTTAGGGGTTGGCGTGGGGTGTGGGTGCGGGTGTAGAGATGGGCGTGGGTGTAGGGGTAGACGTAGGATGTGTGGGCGTGGTCTTAGGGGTTGGCGTGGGGTGTGGGTGCGGGTGTAGAGATGGGCGTGGGCGTGGGTGTAGGGGTAGACTTAGGATGTGTGGGCGTGGGTGTAGGGGTTGACGTGGGGTGTGGGCGTGGGTGTAGAGATTGGCTGGGGCGTAGGTGTAGGGGTAGACGTAGGATGTGTGGGCGTGGGTGTAGGGGTTGACGTGGGGTGTGGGCGTGGGTGTAGAGATTGGCGGGGGCGTAGGTGTAGGTGGTAGACGTAGGATGTGTGGGCGTGGGTGTAGGGGTTGACATAGGATGTGTGGGCGTGGGTGTAGGGGTTGACGTAGGGTGTGGGCGCCGGTGTAGGGTGGCGTGGGAGTGTGAGCGCGGGCTTAGGGTGTGAGCGCGGGCTTAGGGTGTGGGCGCGGGCATAGGTTGTGGGCGCGGGCGTAGGGTATGGACATGAGAGGGCCGCCGCCGCCCCCAGTGTGTGACGTGAAGTGGAGGAAAACACGAGAGTAGATAACCATCAGAGGAACTGCATGTCCGACCCTATTAATTTTTTGTTCCTGCTAAAGCCTGTGCCTATCCCTCCCTCCTTACCCTCCCTCCCTCCTTCTTACCCTCCCTCCCTCCTTCTTGCCCTCACTCCCTCCCTCCCTCCTTGCCCTCACTCCCTCCCTCCTTCTTGCCCTCACTCCCTCCCTCCTTCTTGCCCTCACTCCCCCCCTCCTTCCTTCCCTTTTGCTTTCACTCCCTCTATCTTGCCCTCACTCCCACCCTCCTTCCCTCCAGTTCCTTTCTCCCCATTGCCCTCCCTCCCTCCTGCCTCCTCTCCATCCCTCACTCCCCCCCCCCCTGCCCTCCCTCTCTCTCAACCTACACTTCCTTTCTTCCTCCTACCCCTCCCTTCTTTCTGTTTTTCCCTCTCTTCTTTCCCTCCATTTTTTCCCCATGTCCCCTCATTCCCCTCTCTTCTCTCCCTTCTTACCTGCAACCTACACATGCTCCCTCCCTCCCTGACTACCTTGCCCCTACATCTCTCCCTTCCTCCTTCCCTCATTCTCTCCCTTCCTCCTTCCCTCATTCTCTCCCTTCCTCCTTCCCTCATTCTCTCCTTCTCTCCCTTCCTCCTTCTCTCCCTCAAAACCATTTCAAATCAATCATTCAATCCTCAACCCCTAATTTTCTCGCCTCCCAATCTCCTAAAACAACCGCTTTACCGTCTAATCACCTAAATAAACCCCCAATCATCCAGTTCACTAAATCACCCACCCACCCACCACCACCCTTATCCTCCTATCCTTTAAAATCCAGTCAAACCCAATCAGCCAAGGTTCACACACATCCTATAACAGACGTCGTACAAACGGTGAGCGCGCACGATACCCTCAACACACAAGGGGGGAGGGGGAAGGGAGAGGGAGGGGGAAGGGAGAGGGAGGCGGGAGGGGGGTGGGCCTGGCAAGAGAACTAATCTATCCACCAAGTTGGGTAGGTCAGTTTACATGAGGTGTCGCAGCGTGGGCCGTCACCCAGGTAAGTCAACCGTGGTGGCCTGGTTGGTTAGGAGGGGGCGGGGCAGAAGGAGGGGGAGGATGCCAGATGCTCACCTGTTTATCTATCTATCTATCTCTCTCTTTTCTGTTGAGTCAGTTTGTTTATATGTCTGGGGGGTTTTTCTTTACATTTTATCTGGCAGCTGAGGTGGTAATCTATACATCTCGTTGTGTTTTTGTTTTTTTGTTTTTGTTATAAATAATTGGGTGGGTCTTTTTTTTTGTATATATGTAAAATTTCTTATTTTATCTCTTCGTCTTTTCTGTCTATTAACTTCGATAATCTCATAATCTATCACTTCATATGTCTCTCATCTCTCACTCCTCATTAATACATCAATAATAGAATAAACTTGAAAATAATATCTTGTTATTGTTTTCATCCGGGACTTGAAGATGTGCAGAACGTTGCGCGGGAAATAACTTTTGTTAGGTTCTATTAAGTACTTAGATTTTTTTTATTAAGTGATTTTGTAAGTATTAAAGCCATTATGGTGTTAAAGCCATTACTTATTGGTACAGAGATAAAGTATTTTTTTTTTTTTTTTAGGTAAGACATATTTGAACTAAAGGTGAAATTAAGAAAACAAAGAAGAAATTAAAAAAAAAATAATTCGAGTATTGTTTTTGCTTCGTTATTCAGTCATACGATAAACATAGCACCCACACTTATGTCTAGGGTCAGTGGCATTCAAGACATGGGCGTGCGGGTGTAAGAATAGAAATCATACATGGGCGTGTGTGTAGGCGTGCGGGCGTGGCAGTACACCTACCTCCAGGACGAGCTCCCGATACTCTAGGCGTGGAGCGGTCGAGACGGTCTTAAGAAGGCGTGGATGATATGGAGATGTGAGTGGGGCGATGATATATAGGGCGTGGGCGTGTAAGACTCTGTTCATGGGCGGTATAGGACACACCTACCTGTCAGATCAGCTGCTGGACTAAGATATCGGAAGGATCGAAAATTTCTAGAGCTGTGTGAGACAAGAGGGGCGTGTGTAGGCATGTAGGTAGGACATACTATACATGCCTGGGCGTGGTACAACACTTACCTGCTGGACTAGTTGCTGGTACTGCGGCGTGGAGGGATCAAGGCGATCGAGATCGTGGGTGAGGGCGAACTCCGTCAGGGACTTCCAGGGTGGCTGATAGGCGGTGACGTCCACAGGGCCGCCCATACCTACACCCATGGGCGCCCCGTCGTGTCGGATGGGAGACGACGCCACCATAGGTACGCCCGTGATCCCCTGCAGCGCCAACTGTTTCTCCTTTGGGAGGAAAATGAAGGAACTCTTTTAAAGCCTCAAGTTCGATCAGATTAAGGCTGTAGGTGGAATGTTCCCCAGTCCTGATAACCTTCAACTACCTTAACGTTACCTGTTCAGACTGAGGCCCATTAGAATTGGGTCACATGGTTAGGTTAGGCTGGGGGCTCTTAGCTCTTTGGGCTCATTAAGTTAGGTTAGGTCAGGTCAAGTCAGTTTAGGTTGGGGTCTCTTATAACTTGGGCCCAATAGATTAGGTCAGTTTACGTTGGGGTCTATTAGGACGGAGGCTCATTTGACCAATCATTACTAAAGGATGTCAGTTTGTATGCGACTTAAACGCCAAGAGACAATGATCACGTCCACAGTGTTCACCAGTAGTAGTTTAGTCCACAGATCACCTTAAGAATAACCCCAACCAGTTTATTTCACCAGAAGATTAACCCCAACATCCTCATGCTAACCTAACCTAACCTAACCTAACCTCCCTTGTGTACGGTCTCCCCTCTAAGCGGAATGAAATCATCTGACGTCAGCCTAATAAAATATTAAAAGTGGCGTCCCTATAGTGAAGGGGTTAACTTAATCCCCCCAAGTAACGTTAGTGTGTTTAATCTTCACGTGATCCTTGTCCACTGAGAGAGAGAGAGAGAGAGAGAGAGAGAGAGAGAGAGAGAGAGAGAGAGACGTAATCACAGGACAGTGTGTAAAACGCATGTGGGGATCTCTATTAACGCATTGTATACGTTAAGTCGTTACGTGCGTCGTCTAGGGGAGGAGAGGGGAGAGAGTCGAGTAAGGGAAGGAGATGGGTGGAGGAAGGGGAAGGTGGGGTAAAAAGTGGGGTAGTTTAAGGGGTAGGGGGAGGTAGTGGGTGGGATAGAAAAAGGGGGTGGTTGGAGGAGGCGATGGGGAGGGGAGGGTTGGGGGTAGCCGGGTGTATGCGTGTCCAGATGTGTACACGGGGATGCGCATGTGTACACAAATGGGTAAGTGTAGGGGGCGTGTGTGTGTGTGTGTGTTCCCACGCCCGAGTGTACTACACCTACTCTCCCTCCCTCCCTCCTTCCCTCCATCTCTCTAGGATCAATTGTGTCAACACTTCCCTCCACAACCCTTCACACGACCCTCCATATCAACACTTCCCTCCACACCATTATAAAATTACCCATTAACCCAATTTAATAGTCTAATGGGGAGACTAATAGGAGAATCTAATCTTAAATGAGGTCTTATAATGAGAGTCTGATAGCTTAACAGAAGTATTATAATAGGTAAGTGTAATAGGTGAAATAGGACAGTATAATAGGTTAATATTATAGGTTGAATTGGAGAGCATAATAGGTTAGTTCTAATTGATTCATATTGTACCATGACAGGTTAACAAAATAGGTTAGATATAAGAATGTAACAGACATTATGAGGGTAATTTTAATAGGCTGGTATAATTAGGATGTGTTAGAGAGAGAGAGAGAGAGAGAGAGAGAGAGAGAGAGAGAGAGAGAGAGAAACTCAATACAGAGACTAATGTTTGTCTTTCATGCCGCTCTGCTAGTGTCAACATTCTCTCTCTCTCTCTCTCTCTCTCTCTCGTAGTAATAAGAAGAACCACAATTACAATGACGATAATTATTAGTAGTCTTAAAATCTATTACAACAATAATAATAATAATAATAATAATAATAATAATAATAATATGACCAATTAATGATCCTTTTATCTTACCACTTAGTTGTATAAATTCACTGTGTCGTGTCGTAAGCACAGAACAAGATCATTAACTGTACCTCTTGTCGTCGCCTGGTTGTGCCGTGTTGTGTCGTGAGCACAGAACAAGTCCATTACCTCTTACCACCACTGACCACACAAGTTAGCAAAATCCAATCCCCTCCTTACCTCCCTCCCCCTCCCCCCCAACCTTCTTACCCCTCCCTCTGCCTACCCTCCCCCCCCCTACCCTATACCCTCCCTGTCTGTTTGTGTAATATATATATATGTGTGTGTGTGTGTGTGCGTGTGTGTGTGTGTGTGTGTGTGTCTGATTACACCCGTGGTTGCCGTCCAAACCACCCAACCACCAACCCTCACCCACCCCCCCACTCCACCCCCCCCCCCCCTCCTCCCTCCCCCCATCCAAAAAAAAAAAAAAAAGTTCACCTCTCTTGCTAGTTATCTGATCAAACGCGCTCGCCGGGGCAGACTTTCTCCCAAATATTGACACTGGTCCTAATGACTTGGGTCTTTAGAGTTGAATTGTCGGTCAAACACAGCCCCGGACGGCACCCATTGATGTTAGCCTCAAAAAAGTGTGTCTGGCATCGCGGAAAACGTAAAGCGTTATCTGATATTTCGGGGACACCATCATCATCCAGTGGTGGACGGTGCGAAATTCTTCAGTCTGTGTGTGTAT